>CM065702.1:47066282-47096282 GCA_017654935.2 Phymorhynchus buccinoides | reverse complement strand
CACCACCCACTGGAACCCCACCACCCACTGGAACTCCACCACCCACTGGAACTCCACCACCCACTGGAACACCACCACCTACAGGAACCCCACCACCTACCGGAACCCCACCACCTACAGGAACTCCACCACCTACTGGAACTCCACCACCTACTGGAACCCCACCACCCACTGGAACTCCACCACCCACTGGAACTCCACCACCCACTGGAACACCACCACCTACAGGAACACCACCACCTACAGGAACTCCACCACCTACTGGAACCCCACCACCTACAGGAACTCCACCACCTACTGGAACCCCACCACCTACAGGAACTCCACCACCTACAGGAACCCCACCACCAACAGGAACACCACCACCTACAGGAACCCCACCACCTACAGGAACCCCACCACCTACAGGAACCCCACCACCTACAGGAACACCACCACCTACCGGAACACCACCACCTACCGGAACTCCACCACCTACCGGAACTCCACCACCTACTGGAACACCACCACCACCACCCACTGGAACTCCACCACCTACAGGAACCCCACCACCTACTGGAACCCCACCACCTACAGGAACCCCACCACCTACTGGAACTCCACCACCTACTGGAACCCCACCACCTACTGGAACACCACCACCTACTGGAACCCCACCACCTACTGGAACTCCACCACCTACAGGAACACCACCACCTACTGGAACACCACCACCTACAGGAACTCCACCACCTACAGGAACTCCACCACCTACTGGAACCCCACCACCTACTGGAACTCCACCACCTACTGGAACTCCACCACCTACTGGAACTCCACCACCTACCGGAACTCCACCACCTACTGGAACTCCACCACCTACCGGAACTCCACCACCCACTGGAACTCCACCACCTACCGGAACTCCACCACCTACAGGAACCACCACCACCTCCACCACCCACTGGAACTCCACCACCTACTGGAACTCCACCACCTACTGGAACTCCACCACCTACTGGAACTCCACCACCCACTGGAACTCCACCACCTACTGGAACTCCACCACCTACAGGAACTCCACCACCTACTGGAACTCCACCACCTACCGGAACTCCACCACCTACCGGAACTCCACCACCTACCGGAACTCCACCACCTACAGGAACTCCACCACCTACTGGAACCCCACCACCTACCGGAACTCCACCACCTACTGGAACTCCACCCCCTACCGGAACTCCACCACCTACAGGAACCCCACCACCTACTGGAACTCCACCACCTACAGGAACTCCACCACCTACAGGAACTCCACCACCTACCGGAACCCCACCACCTACTGGAACCCCACCACCTACTGGAACTCCACCACCTACTGGAACTCCACCACCTACCGGTGATTATTTGACAAGTTATGAGTAGAACGACTAAGAAATCTCTATTAACAAAATTTGGCCCCTTTTCAAAGAAGGTTCTTTTTTCTATAATACAAGTTGCAGCAACACAATATTCTTTTAAGGAACTAAATAATACAGTGATTAACTCAATCATACCGAATAGCCATCATTATCAAATAAACAAATCAGCTTATACATTAGCAGCAATTGAAAAAGAATCCACTAGTTTATAAAAAAAATTAAAAAACCAGCTTCACAAAGGGTTTATCTATGATTGATTATGAACAAAAGAAAGACGAACAAAACAAAAAGTAGAACATAAAGGGAACCTAAAAAGGGGCGTGTGTGATGCTTATGATCAACATCAGCATTTCGAAAATAAAATTACGAAGAGATAACCCGAAAAAATTGTGAGAACAGGAAAGCAAATATCCCATTGAATGTATTGATGCAGTAGACTAAACACTGTATATTATACTAAACCGTATACAGACATTTATTTATTTGTTTAAGTTTCTATCAGCAACCTCATTCCAATAAATCCCACAATGGGATGGTACCCAGCAAAATTCAATACCAATACCTTTTGTATTAATACAATGAATAATAATATGGTCGATTTCAAAGACAATATATTTACCTGTTTTGCTGTTGTTCTCCACCAACGTATTACGTACTGACCTGATGACATCACTGATGACATCATCAGATGAAGAGGAATAACTCTGATATGCTGGCTTTTGCTCTAACACAGTCAAGAGAGTAATATCCCCAGACCATTTTGCCAGATTGGCTCTATCAGTAGTCTTTTTCATGGCATGATTTGCCCAATGATTTTTTTCTTTTATTTGATCTGGCAGTCAAGAGGTTAATTAGAATCTACACAAAATAAGATGTTATAAAAGAAATTAATGGAATAAGGTACAGCAGTAATAAATTCTAGAGCTCGCATTATTGCGTGTAACTCAGAAGTGAATATTGAGATACCTCTGCCTAAATAATATGATTTTTCTATTTTAAGATATGGAATAACAAAACCTGCTCCATTCACTCTCTGATGTATCTAAATTATGTCGAACGTGTGCGCGTGCGCGCATGTGTGTGTGTGTGTGTGTGTGTGTGTGTGTGTCAGGTCAAGTCAAGTCAACATGATTTTTATTGAGCATAAAGAAATAAGCTTTGACAGCTTTTTTTTTACATTTTGCGCTCAACCTAAACTAGAAAATCATGCAAACAGAAAAATAAAACATAAAACAAGAAAAGCATGCACACATGATAATCAACAAATGACAACAATTTTCATTTCTGATTACATCAGGTTAACTACTCATTCATCTTAGGCATATATGGAAAAATGACACGTGCGTGCGTGTGTGCTTGCGTGCGTGTGTGTGCGTGTGCGTGCGTGCGTGCGTGCGTGCGTGCATGCGTGCGTGCGTGCGTGTGTGTGTGTGTTTCTCACAGAGAGAGTAGACCGACACACACTATCAGTTTCAAATATTATACCGCCATGCACAATTTGCAGGGATTCGGTGCAAACAGTCTCGAGATACTGGGCAAAACATGCTGTATCCGGTGTAATTGTTTTGTAATAGTTACTCCATGGGACCCATCAGCTTCAGATAATTGACCGACATACAAAACATAAATGATTCGGTGTAGAGGTTTATTAGATATCGGTAACGTGGCATTGTGGGGTGCGTAGTGATTTAGCCCGGTAGTATTATCGATACGTAACGATAGCGGGATGTCCCCGGCATTATGTGGAGACATTAACACACACACACCCTCAATTAAGTCCATGCATCTTTGAATTATACAGGATTTAGTCTGTGTACATACATGTACATTCGTCCTCTTATAATTGGAAGAACTGTTAAATTGTATGCGTGTGCTTAATGTTGTTGCAGTCACCGAGGAAAGCTGCCAGGACATGACCGATGGAGACTCTTTCTTAGTGTCCCCGGATTCCATACAGGTCTACAGCAGTAACGATGCTCCCAACCAGCCCAGCTTTAGCAACTTTGTCATAACGTACAGCAACGTGGGTGATTATGTCATCATGACCCTCGATATGCCGACTGATGGTACACTGGAGGAACTTAGCATCATCGGGGATTTCCTGATTGTTGAGATTGAACTTGTTGAAGAAGACGGACTGTTGCCAGTCAAAGTTTTGCCAGATTCAGGGGTAAGTTGTTCCTTGTTTTGCAAAAGCAATAGGCCTTGCAGAGTAGAGTATAGGCTAATAGCAAGTATGGGACCCAAAATTCATATCCTCGTTTTACTGATAAGGCCTTACACATAGGACCCAAATTCCACGTCCCCGTTTTGCTATTTAGGTCGTACAAGTGTATGGCTTGTACCCACGTGTCGTCATATCCGGCCACAAGGAGCGTGCCATATTATGGGAGACCGCCATCTTAGTCAGTAACTTTGTTTGAAAAATGCCAGATCGATGCTGTTTACACACAAATCTGACTAAGATGGCGACACTTCCGTTGGAAGGGTCTAGATGCGCACGCAGGTGGGGGGGGGGAGCCATAGGCTAACAGTCAAATAATTATGGGTCCAAGCTTTCACTTCCTTGTTTTAGTAATTAAGCCTTACAGTGTATAGACCAATGGCAAATAATTATGGGACCCAAATTTCACTTCCTTGTTATAGTAATTAGGCTTTATGGTGTATAGATAGGCTAGAGGCAAACATAGGGCCCAAATGTCACACCCTGGTTTTGTTAATTAGGCCTTAGAGTGTATAGACTAACAGGCAGATATGGGACCCAAATTTCACATCCTCGGTTTTACTTCTTTTTTTTCCACATTACATTACTTTACTTTCTTACAAAATACATCACACAGAATTCTTCACATTACATTACTTTACCCTACTTACAAAATACATCACACAGAATTCTTCACATCACATTACTTTACTTTCTTACAAAATACATCACACAGAACTCTTCACATCACATTACTTTACTCTCTTACAAAATACATCACACAGAATTCTTCACATCACATTACTTTACTCTCTTACAAAATGCATCACACAGAATTCTTCACATCACATTACTTTCTTACAAAATACGTCACACAGAATTCTTCACATCACATTACTTTACTCTCTTACAAAATACATCACACAGAACCTTTCACATTACATTACTTTACTTTCTTACAAAATACATCACACAGAACTCTTCACATCACATTACTTTACTCTCTTACAAAATACATCACACAGAACTCTTCACATTACATTACTTTACTTTCTTACAAAATACATCACACAGAACTCTTCACATCACATTACTTTACTCTCTTATAAAATACATCACACAGAACTCTTCACATCACATTACTTTACTCTCTTACAAAATACATCACACAGAACTCTTCACATTACATTACTTTACTTTCTTACAAAATACATCACACAGAACTATTCACATTACATTACTTTACTTTCTTATAAAATACATCACACAGAACTCTTCACATCACATTACTTTACTCTCTTACAAAATACATCACACAGAACTCTTCACATTACATTACTTTACTTTCTTACAAAATACATCACACAGAACTATTCACATTACATTACTTTACTTTCTTACAAAATACATCACACAGAACTCTTCACATTACATTACTTTACTCTCTTACAAAATACATCACACAGAACTCTTCACATTACTGTCTTCTCCATGTGGGACTCCTCCTCCTCCTTCCTCGTTTTTACTTATTAGGCCTTACATTGCATAAGCTAATGGCAAATATGGGAGCAGTATGAGTGTTGTGGGTGTGTTGTATGCTGCAGACTGATATCTACCCAGGGCAGTTTGCAGTGTTCACCGATACGCCTTTCGTTGAAGGAGAAATCACTATGAAATTCCTTCTCACTGAGGGATCATCCGGAACCATCACAGTCGACGTGTTCAAAGTGTGCACTCTTCCAAGAAGTGAGTTTGCATGCGTGCAAACGTCTGTGCGTGTGTGTGTGTGTGTGTGTGTGTGTGTGTGTGTGTGTGTGTGTGTGTGTGTGTGTGTGTGTGTGTGTGTGTGTGTCTGTCTGTCTGTCTGTATGCAGAGAACCGGAAGCAAGTGCATCCTTTCTGACTAGTGCACCTTTTTGTGGTACCCTTCCTCGGTACCAACACACGTGGGCATCCTTTCAAAGCAAACGGTTATGGCACCAGACCAGATCGACTGAGCTATGGCCGAAATAGAGCCCTCACTGAACCCTCGAGCATTTTGGAATTGCGTCCTCTTTAACTGGCGTTTTGCGTAAGATAATAGGAATAAGTCACACGGGACTAAGTCAGGAAGAAAAGAGGGTGGGTGACCAGCTGAACTCTGATTTCTTGCAAAACATCCAAATCAGCTGCAGCAGTGTGGTCACTTGCATTGTCATGGTAAAATGAGAGACCTCGGGTACTAGTGTCTGGACAGCATGTCCAAAACGCCTGAAAGAAGTCTTCTCCACAGGACAGTTTCATTCTTCATTTCCGAGAAGAAAGTGACTTCAAAACACGTTGGAGCATAATGTATATACTCCTGTATGATTCACGTGACATACATTACCCAGCATGCAATAAGAAGCCCCAGTTCTTCCTGCTTTCTTTCGTTCTTTATTGTGATTCACGGTATGTCTGTATCTTCGAGGTTTTAGCTTGTTTGTTTGTTTGTTGGGGGTGAGGAAATGAGGCTAAAATCTGCCTGATCAATATATAGGGGAAGACGGGGTAAAAAGCGCATGGGCGGGTAAGAAGCCCACCCCAATTATCTCATGAAATAAAGAAAATTTCAGTCAAATTTGCCCATGAGACGAATGCTAGACACTAACGCTCGTCTCATGGGCAAAATTAGACTGAAATTTGCTTCATTTCATGAGATAATTGGGGTGGGCTTCTTACCCGCCCATGCGCTTTGTACCTCGTCTTCCCCTAGATTTTCATTTCACTTACAATCCTACAGCCACTAGGCACAGTCTACACAGCCACTTGGCCCTTGAGCGAAAATAATTTTCCGACTCCAGAATGTTCATGGTATTTTGGGGGGGGGTTCTAACTCGTGGTCCAAAATGGAAACAAAAGAAGACAACAGAGAGGAAAGAAAAGTCACTTTTCAAAAATAATTCTGACAAAATTACCCAGATTGACAAAGACAAGCAGTGAGCTTGTCGAAAATTCTCTAAAGGTAATTTGTCTTTTCATTTTGTTTTTCTTCTTTCGTTTACCTTTTGGGACACTGGGTTGGAAGCAAGAACACTATACTCAGTGTTTACCTACCCAACCACCCACCCAACCACCCACCCTCCCGAATAAGGTTTATTAAAATTTGCGCTTTGTGATGGGGTTTTATTTTCTTGGAGAGGAGGGGTGTGTAGTATGGGTTTTTTTGTGGGTTTTTTTGCCATTTCTGTGTTGTTTTTTTAGGGTTTTTTTTTGTTTTTTCCCCCTTGCAAAGAAGGTTCTCTTTTCTCCAATGATTTGCACATTCAAAAAAAAATTAATGCAAACATCATCAATAAGCATGAATAGCTTATTAACAATCCAACTATGCCATAACATCGAAAATTGAGCAAATAGGCATAGTGTTTACATGTGCATACAACTTCATCTTTTTCATGTACAAACATAATACCTACAAATCAAAGTCTACAAGAATACATTACATGCTAATAGGGGGTTATTTTACATTTATATACCCACTCACCCATTGCCCCCCCCCCTCCCCCCCTCCCCCCCCTCCCCCCCTCCCACCTCCCCCCCCCCCCCCCTCATTCTCACTCTCTCTATTCATACAAGTAATTATTTTCGCTGTACAGATCAACAGAACAGGTTGTGATATAATAATAGTATGTTCATTATTGTTATGCAATTAACTTTTCTTAAAATAAATATGTTTACAGATTTGACATTAAAAAAAAACCACACAAAAACAAAAAACAAAGCAGTCAAATAAGCGCTGAAATGATTATTTATTTATTTTTCTCCAAAAATGACAGCAGTGTGTGTAGTATGTTTTTGTCCAACTGTTTTTCAGATGATCTCTGTCTGATTGATATGGCGAGTGTGACAGACGCTTTGGGCTTCGACCCTGCTGAAGACCCGTCTGGTGATGTCCCGTTCGGTGTAGATGAGGATGGAAATGTAATCCTGGTAGAAGACCTTGCCTTCATCTCCGTTGGCGTCAAAATCATTGGCCACTGCTATGAATGGTACAGTATATACAGTAAAGTACCTTTATAAGCCCCCCACCCCACCAACCATGTGCATGAAATCGGTCCAAAAGTGTGGGGGGGGGGGGGGCGTTTATTAGGTAAGTGCCCCTAAGCAGAAAATCGGTCCTACGTGCAAACAGTAAAACGAGTCTAAGCAGAGAAGGTTGTCGAAGGTATTTGGATGGTATTAACTTGTTTCTATTAACTTGTTTTCCTTGCTTGGTGTCATCTACTATCTTTCTGACATTACTGACCCATTCTCCTGCCTTTTCTCCCCTCAAAAAAATCTTCCATATAGTTTTCTCATTTGAGGAGGAACAATATTGCGAAGGAGCATGCATCAGTAAACTTCCCATGCTTAGCTTCTTTTAAAGCGGAGGTGACCGGGTGAATTAGTACTCTAGCCTTGTACTTTACTAACCCCACCCCCACTCACCCCAATGCTTTCAAAATTTATAAAACATGGTTTGCACACAATTCATAGACGAAATTGAACAAAGGGTAATTACTCCCTTTTTCTAATAAACTCCCCTCCACCAAAGTAGATTACCCCCCCCCCCGATAACCATTCCACCCTTAGCGTGTATTAGAAAAGAGAGTTATCTACCCTTTGTTCAATTTCGTTGTCTCCTCTCTTGGCCTCATTATTTCATTATTTGATCAACTAAAATTCATTTCGAGGCTTACCAGTTTCTTCTGTGTTGTATGTTGTTTATGTTTAACTTGTTCAAGGCTAGAAGGCTAGGCCACTCTTGGATAGATGTTGATTTGATTTGTTTATATGTCGACCTCTCCACCATTTTTGATGTGTACTGTGTGGTTGAAGGGTCACTATAAAGGCGAGAACTTGGCTCATTATTTTATTGATAATGATGCTTTGCTTGTCTCATTTTGGCTCTGATCCACGTATTGCTATGTGATTGGTATCGCAATCAACTTTGGTGGAGGGGAGTTAAATAGAAAAAGAGAGTAAATTTTACCCTTTGTTCAATTTCGTCATCTCTTCTCCTGGCCTCACTATTTCATTCTTTGATTATTCATACAATTATAATGTAAAGACTACACCATGACTACACACAACTCGTGACTACACATTAGCAAAACACCTGGAATTACTTTCAAGCACCTTGCAAACCAAACTGTACAACCCCCCCAAATGTATTATTTTTTAAAAAACATGTTTGCATACAAGTATTCTCATGGATAACGTCCATAAGGATCTATGATCAATTGGACGCTAATCTCACTCTCCTCATACAAGTATGCATTACGGCCTCACTGACCACCCCATGAGCGAAGCCCTTAGATTTGATTCCAAACATCTCCTGACCACTCTTCAACTCCTAGCAATGCATAAAAAAACCCACCTATGTAGGGTATGGTGAAAGCTGTTGTTTGTTGTTGTTGTCGATCCCTGGCTAAAAGACTCCAGGATCATCCCAATAGCAGAAGCACTTGAACACTATGGTACAAATGCACCAGCTAGGGGATGAGAACAAAACGTGTGTGACCGTTTTTGATTACCCCGCCACGTGGGCAGCCACACTCCGACTTCCGGGATTTTTGGAGACTGATGATGTTATGCTAGGAGCTTGCCCCATGGCTAAAGACACCCCCCACATGACTATTCATACATAAAAACAACATTTTGATGTAGCCTTGGTGTTCTAGCTTATGTCATTTGTCTGACACAGCCTTAGATGCCAAGGCGGGAGAGCTACGCGTGAGTAGTTATACTTCAGTTGAGAAGAAAGTGTTAAAAATCTTCTTCTTTACCTATGTATGTTGTTGTTGTTGTTGGCTTACCCTGGCTAAAAGACTCCAGGGATCATCCCAACAGGAGAAGCACTTGAACACTATGGTACAAGTGCACCAGCTGCGGATGAGAAACATAACGTGTGTGACCGTTTTTGATTACCTCGCCCACTTGGCCAACCCACACTCCGTCATCGGGGGATTTGGGAGATTGATGTTATGTTAGGAGTTTTGTCATGGCTTAAGACAATCCCTGCATAAACTATGCAGAACAGAACAACAATTCGATGTAGCCTTGGTGGTTCTAGCCTATGTCAGTTGGTATGGCATAGCCTGGCAAGCCAAGACGGACCTAGGTAAACAAACAGTGCATTAATGACCACGCTGACCAGAGCATGACCAGACCACCTGAACTCCGCACCAGACAGAGAAACTACCATCTCTAGTTAAAGGGAGAATACTCTTGCTTTACTCTTTAACCCAAACCTGGCAGTTAAGAGTTTCCCTTTCTACCACTAACAAAATCTCAGTGCTTGGACCCCAAAAAAATCCTAAGAAATCAATAACAATCATGAAAATCGAAAGAAATCTTTCCATTTAAGACACTAATATACCAGCCCCTCCACCAAATTTTGCTAAGATCCGTCCCGTAGTTTTTAAAGGATAATTGTACACAGTCAGACACACAGACCGACCCCAACACTAAACCTCTGTCGGGCCCATTTTCATATCTGTTTTTTAAAATCGGGACTTTACTGGTGTGGCACTGCCTCTGGTCATTGCCTCCAGTATTGTTCCCACCATTTTTTGTATTTACAAATGTCCCATATGACAGTTGTGTCTATGACCGAGAGGACGTAAAACACCCATTTTTTCCAATTAAATACACTAACCTGGATGCGAAAGGCGGATTTGACAATTCGTATTTGTATTGTTAAATTCGGGCTTTAACTTGGTGAACCAGTAAGTCCCGAATTTTTAACAATACAAATATGAATTGTCAAATCCTCCCTTTTCGCATCCTGGTCTATTGTATTTAATTGGAAAAATGGTGTTTTTACCGTCCTCTCGGTCCATAACACACATGGGAACATTTGTAAAACAGGATGGTGGGAGCATTACTGTGGACAATGCCCAGAGGCAGTGCCACACCCGTAAAGGTCCCATTTTTAAAAATACAGATTGAAAATTGGCCCGCCAGACGTTTATGTGTTGGGTCGTGTCTGTGTGTCTGACTGTGTATCATTCTCTTAAAAACTACTGGACGGATCTTAGCAAAATTTGGTGAGGGTCTGTATATTAGTGTCTTCAATGAAAGATTTTCTTTCGATTTTCATGATTGTTATTGATTTCTTAGGATTTTTTTGGGTCCAAGCACTGAGATTTTTGTAGTGGTAAGAAGGAACTCTTAACATCCATTTGGGGGGGTTTAAAGAGAAAGCAAGTATTCTCCCTTAACTAGAGATGTAGTTTTCTCTGTCTGGTGTCGGAGTTCAGAGTGGTCTGGTCATGCGCTGGTCAGCGTGGTCCTTATGCACTTTTCTATACATAGGTCCTCTTGGCTTAAGGCTGTGCAAGACCACTGACATAGGCGACAAACACAAAGCGACATCAAATAGTGTTAGGCTATGCGAGTTTAGCGGGGGTTTGTCTTTAGCCATGACCAAAACTCCTAACATAACATCAATCTCCCAAATCCGCCGATGACGTAGTGTGGTTGGCCACGTGGCGAGTAATCAAAAACGGTCACACACGTTATGTCTCTCCGCAGCTGGTGCACTTTTACCTAGTGTTCAAGTGCTTCTCCGGTTGGATGATCCCTGGAGTCTTTAGCCAGGGTAAGCCAACACAACACAACTACATAGGTAAAGAAGAAATTTTTAACACTTTTCTTCCTCACTGCAGTATAACTACTCAGCGTAGCTCTCCCGCCTTGGCCATCTCAGGCTGTGTCAGCACAATTGACATAAGCTAGAACCCAAGGCTACATCAAATGTTGTTATGTATCTGAATAGTCATGAAGGGGTTTGTCTTTTAGCCATGGCAAGCTCCTAGCATAACATCATCATCTTCCCAATCCCCCGAAGACGGAGTGTGGCTGCCCACGTGGCGGGTAATCACAAACGTCACACAGGTCACGTCTCATCCGCAGCTGGTGCACTTGTACCATAGTGTTCAAGTGCTTCTGCTATGGGATGATCCCTGGAGTCTTTTAGCCAGGGTCGACAACAACAACAACAGCTTTCCACCATACCTACCATAGGTGGGTTTTTTTTATGCATGCTAGAAGTTGAAGATGTCAGGAGAGTTTGGAATCAAATCTAAGGCTTCGCTCATGGGGTGGTCAGTGAGGCCGTATGCATACTTGTATGAGGAGAGTGAGATTAGCGTCCAATTGATCATAAAAGGAGCCTTATGGACGGTCTCCAATGGGAATACTTGTATGCGAACATGTTTTTTTTTTAAATAATACATTTGGGGGGTGTTGTACAGTTTGGTTTGCAAGGTGCTTGAATGTAATTCCCAGGTGTTTTGCTAATGTGTAGTCCACGAGTTTTTGTGTAGTCATGGTGTAGTCTTACATTATAATTGTTATGAAAATAAATCAAAGAAATGAAATAGTGAGGCCAATGAGAGGAGGATGACGAAATTGCAACAAGGGTAATACTCTCTTTTTCTAATTAACTCCCCTCCACCAACGTTGATTGCGATACCTCCACCTAGAATGCGTGGTCAGAACAAGTGAGACAAGCAAAGCATAATTCTTAAAAAGAATGTGACAACCTCGCCTTTATGACCATCCACCCCACAGTAAAACACATCAACAACGGTGGAGAGGTCCCATACAAACAAATCAACACTGTCCAAGAGTGCACTAGCCTTCCTACCTTGAATATGTTCACAATAAACACATACACACAGAACAAACTGGTAAGCCGCGAAGAGTTTGTTAATCACATATGAATAGTGAGGCCAAGAGAGGAGATGACGAATTGAACAAAGGGGAATTACTCTCTTCTCTAATTAACTCTATGTGGATGGTATCGTATCCACTTTGGTGGAGGGGAGTTAATTAGAAAAAGAGAGTAATTCCCTTTGTTCAATTTCCGTCTATTATTGTATGCAAACATGTTTTACAGCGTTTGCGGGGTGGGGGTGGGTGGGTGGGGGGGGGGGAAGTACACTGTTAGAGAGCACTAATCACGGTCACTCGCGTTGCGTGCAGGGAGCTACTGGATGCCATGATCCTTTCCCGCACAATATTGTTCCTCCTCAGGTGCAGGTTGGGGGGAAGCCCCACACCGTCTTCTGCGACAAGGTATCGGTAGCCAATCTCTCCGCAGCCCGCGTCACATTCCCCCCCCGGTCGGGCCATGTGGGTTGGGGTCAGGTATAAGCAGTCGGGCTATGTGTACGCGTTTGATAGTGTCATTGCCTTGGCACTCGCTGCAATCAATCAAAGAAGTCCCTCAGGGTCTTTAACATCAGGTTGATACATAGCAAACGCAACACAGAACACAAACATTTATTTCTCTTCTTCTTTTTTCTTCTTCTTCTGCGTTCCCGGCCATACGGCCACATGGGTACGGGTGTGTCCCGTTTCCCAGTTTTCACTGGTGTCCTCGCGCATTCAATCCAACACATTCCGACTTCGGAGGGCTCAAAGGAAGAAAACTATATGGAAGAATTTTTTTGAGGGAGAAAAGGCAGGAGAATGGGCCAAAAGCCAGAAAGATAGTAGAATGACACGCAAGCAAGGAAACAGTTATAGAAACAGTTGAATACCATCCAAATACTTCGACAACCTCTTCTGCTTCGACTCGTTTTACAGTTTGCACGTAGGACCGATTTTCGCTTAGGGGCACTTACTAATAAACCCCCCCCCCCCCCCACACTTTTGGACCGATTTCATGCACATGGTTGGTGGGGTGGGGGGCTTATAAAGGTACTTTACTGTCTATACTAGTACCATTCATAGCGTGCCGATGATTTGACGCCAACGGAAATGAAGGCAAGGTCTTCTACAGGATTACATTTCCATCCTCATCTACACGTGAACGGGGCGCTCCACCAGACGGGTCCTTCCAGCCAGGTCGAAGCCCAAAGCGTCTGTCACACTCGCCATATCATCCAGACAGACATCATCTGAAACATTTGGACAAAACATACTAACACTACGACTGCTGTCATTTTTGGAGAAAAAATAAATAAAATAATCAATTTCACGGCTTATTTGACTGCTTTTGTTTTTTTGTTTTTGTGTGGTTTTTTTTTTTAATGTCAAATCTGTACACATATTTATTTTAGAAAGTTAATTGCATAACAATAAATGAAACATACCTATTATTATACACAACTGTTCTGTTGATCTGTACAGCGAAAATAATTAACTTGTATGAAATAAGAGGTGAGAAATGAGGGGGGGGGGGGGAGGTGGAGGGGGGAGGGGGGGAGGGGTGGAGGGGGGGGTGCATGTGAGTGGGTTATATAAATGTAAAGAACCCCCTAGTAGCATGTAATGGTATTCTGTGTAGACTTTGATTTGTAGGTATTATGTTTGTACATGAGAAAGATGAAGTTGTATTCAATGTAAACACTAGCCCTATTGGCTCAATTTTCGATGTTATGGCATAGTTGGATTTGTTAATAAGATATTCATGCTTATTGATGATGTTTGCATTGATTTTTTTTTGAATATTGCAAATCATTGGAAAAAGAGAAACTTCTTTGCAAGGAAAAAAACAAAAAAAAACCTAAAAAAAACAAATCAGAAAATGGCAAAAACCGCACAAAAAAACCCATACCTACACACCCCTCCTCTCCAAGAAATAAAACCCATCACACAAGCGCAAATTTTTAATAAAACCTTATTCGGGAGGGTGGGTGTGTTGGGTGGGTGTTGGGTAGGTAAACACTGAGTATAGTGTTCTTGCGTCCAACCAGTGTCCCAAAAGGTAACGAAGAGAAAAACAAAATGAAAAAACAAATTACCTTAAGCGAATTTTCGACAAGCTCACTGCTTGTCCTTTGTCATCTGGGTAAAAAAAAAAAAATTTTTGTCGAATATTTTTGAAAGTGACTTTTCGTTCCTCTCTGAGTTGGTCTCTTTTTGTTTCCATTTTTGGACCACGAGTTAGAACCCCCCCCAAAATTACCATGAACATTCTGGAGTCGGAAAATTATTTTCGCTCAAGGCCCGTTGGCTGTTAGACTGGCCTAGTGGCTGTATGATTGGTAAGTGACAATGAAATCTAGGGGAAGGACGGGTACAAAGCGCAATGGGCGGGTAAGAAGCCCACCCCAATTATCTCATGAAATGAAGCAAATTCAGTCTAATTTTTGCCTAGACGAGCGGTAGTGTCCTAGCATTCGTCATCATGTGCAAATTTGACTGAAATTTCCTTTAATTTCATGAGATAATTGGGGTGTGCTTCTTACCGCCCATGCGCTTTTTACCCCGTCTTCCCCTTTATATTGATGGAGATTTAGCCTCACTTCCTCACCCCACAAACAAACAAACAAGCTAAAACTCGAAAGATACAGACATACCCGTGAATCACAGAAAGAACGAAAGAAGCATGAAGAACTGGGGCCATTCCTTATTGCAATGCTGGGTACTTTATGTCACGTGAATCAACAGGAGTAATTATCATTAGTGCTCCAACGTGTTGTTTTGAAGTCACTTTCTTCTCGGAAATGAAGAAGACTGTCTGTGGAGAAAACTTCTTTCGCGTTTTGGCCATGCTGACCAGACCTAGTACCCGAGGTCGCTCATTTTACCTACACGGTCAAAGTGACCACACTGCTGCAGCTGATTTGATGTTTTGCAAGAAATCAGGTTCATCTGGTCACCCACCCTCTTTTCTTCTGACCTAGTCCCGTGTGACTTATTCCTATTATCTTACCAAAACGCCAGTTAAGAGAAGGACGCATTCCAAAATGCTCGGGTTCAGTGAGGGCTCTATTTCGCATAGCTCAGTCGATCGTGTCTGGTGGCCATAACGTTTGCTTTGAAAGGATGCCCACGTGTGTTGGTACCGAGGAAGGTACCCACAAAAGGTGCACTAGTCAGAAGGATTGCCTTGCTTCCGGTTCTCTGCAACAGACGACAGACGACACACACACACACACACAATACACACACACACACACCACACACACACACACACCACACACCACACACGCCATAACGTTTGCACGCATGCAAACTCACTTCTTGGAGAGTGCACACTTTTGAACACGTCGACTGTGATGGTTTCCGATTTCCTCAAGTGCGAAGGATTTCATAGGGGATTTTCTCCTTCAACGAAAGGCGTATCGGTGACACTGCAAACTGCCCTGGGTAGATAGCAGTCTGCAGCTAAACAACACCCACAACACTCATAACTGCTCCCATATTTTGCCCATTATCTTATGCAATGTAGGCCTAATAATAAAAACGAGAAGGAGGAGGAGGAGTCCCCACATGAGAAGACATAATGTGAAGAGTTCTGTGTGATTTTATTTTGTAAGAGAGACCGTAATGTAATGTGCTAGATTCATGTTGTGATGTATTTGTAAGAAAGGTAAAGTATGTAATGTGAATAGTTCGTGTGATGTAACTTTTGTAAGAAGGTCAAGTAATGAATGTGGAAAAGTTCTAGGGTTGTGATGTTTTTGTAAGAGAGTAAAGTACTGTGATGTGAGGATTTCTGTTTTGGGGGGTTTGGGATGTATTTTGTTAAGAAAGTAAAGTAATGTAATGTGAAATAGTTCTGTGTGTGTTCTTTTTGGTAAGAAAGTAAAGTATGTTGGTTGTGAAGAGTTCTGTGTGATTTTTTGTAGAGAGTAAAGTATGTGAGTGTAGAAGCGTTCTGTGTGATTGTAATTTTATAAGAGAGACAGTAATTGTGATGTGAGGAGTTCTGTGTGGATGTATTTTGTAAGAAAGTAAAGTATGTAATGTGAAGAGTTCTGTTTGATGGTATTTTGTAGAGTAAAGTAATGTGATGTGAAAGTTCTGTGTGATGAGTTTTTGTAAGAAGTAAAGTCATTGTAATGGAAAGGTTTCTGTGTGCTGTATTTTGTAATAGAGTAAAGTAATGTGATGTGAAGAATTCGTGTGACGTATTTTGTAAAAAGTAATGTGATGTGAAGAATTCTGTTTGAGGCATTTGTAAGAAGTAAAGTAATGTGATGTGAAGATTCTGTGTGATGTAAATTTTGTAAGAGAGTAAACGTACATGTGATTTGTAAGAGTCTGTGTGATGTATTTTGTAAAAAGTAAAAGTAATGTGATGTGAAGAATTCTGTTTGATGTATTTTGTAAGAGAGTAAAGTGATGTAATGTGAAGAATTCTGTGTGATGTATTTTGTAAGAAAGTAAAGTAATGTAATGTGGAAAAAAAAGAAGTAAAACCGAGGATGTGAAATTTGGGTCCCATATCTGCCTGTTAGTCTATACACTCTAAGGCCTAATTAACAAAACCAGGGTGTGACATTTGGGCCCTATGTTTGCCTCTAGCCTATCTATACACCATAAAGCCTAATTACTATAACAAGGAAGTGAAATTTGGGTCCCATAATTATTTGCCATTGGTCTATACACTGTAAGGCTTAATTACTAAAACAAGGAAGTGAAAGCTTGGACCCATAATTATTTGACTGTTAGCCTATGGCTCCCCCCCCCCACCTGCGTGCGCATCTAGACCCTTCCAACGGAAGTGTCGCCATCTTATTCTTAGTCAGATTTGTGTGTAAACAGCATCGATCGGGCATTTTTTTCAAACAAAGTTACTGACTAAGATGGCGGTCTCCCATAATATGGCACGCTCCTTGTGGCCTGATATGACGACACGTGGGTACAAGCCATACACTTGTACGACCTAAATAGCAAAACGGGGACGTGGAATTTGGGTCCTATGTGTAAGGCCTTATCAGTAAAACGAGGATATGAATTTTGGGTCCCATACTTGCTATTAGCCTATACTCTACTCTGCAAGGCCTATTGCTTTTGCAAAACAAGGAACAACTTACCCCTGAATCTGGCAAAACTTTGACTGGCAACAGTCCGTCTTCTTCAACAAGTTCAATCTCAACAATCAGGAAATCCCCGATGATGCTAAGTTCCTCCAGTGTACCATCAGTCGGCATATCGAGGGTCATGATGACATAATCACCCACGTTGCTGTACGTTATGACAAAGTTGCTAAAGCTGGGCTGGTTGGGAGCATCGTTACTGCTGTAGACCTGTATGGAATCCGGGGACACTAAGAAAGAGTCTCCATCGGTCATGTCCTGGCAGCTTTCCTCGGTGACTGCAACAACATTAAGCACACGCATACAATTTAACAGTTCTTCCAATTATAAGAGGACGAATGTACATGTATGTACACAGACTAAATCCTGTATAATTCAAAGATGCATGGACTTAATTGAGGGTGTGTGTGTGTTAATGTCTCCACATAATGCCGGGGACATCCCGCTATCGTTACGTATCGATAATACTACCGGGCTAAATCACTACGCACCCCACAATGCCACGTTACCGATATCTAATAAACCTCTACACCGAATCATTTATGTTTTGTATGTCGGTCAATTATCTGAAGCTGATGGGTCCCATGGAGTAACTATTACAAAACAATTACACCGGATACAGCATGTTTTGCCCAGTATCTCGAGACTGTTTGCACCGAATCCCTGCAAATTGTGCATGGCGGTATAATATTTGAAACTGATAGTGTGTGTCGGTCTACTCTCTCTGTGAGAAACACACACACACACGCACGCACTCGCACGCATGCACGACACGCACGCACGCACAGCACGCACACGCACACACACACCACGCAAGCACACACACGCACAGCACGTGTCATTTTTTCATTATATGCCTAAGATGAATGAGTAGTTAACCTGATGTAATACAGAAACAATATGAAATTTGTTGTCATTTGTTGATTTTCATGTGTGCATGCTTTTCTTGTTTTATGTTTTATTTTTCTGTTTGCATGATTTTCTAGTTTAGGTTGAGCGCAAAATGTAAAAAAAAAGCTGTCAAAGCTTATTTCTTTATGCTCAATAAAAATCATGTTGACTTGACTTGACCTGACACAACCACACACACACACACACACACACACACACATGCGCGCACGCGCACACGTTCGACATAATTTAGATACATCAGAGAGTGAATGGAGCAGGTTTTGTTATTCCATATCTTAAAATAGAAAAATCATATTATTTAGGCAGAGGTATCTCAATATTCACTTCTGAGTTACACGCAATAATGCGAGCTCTAGAATTTATTACTGCTGTACCTTATTCCATTAATTTCTTTTATCAACACATCTTATTTTGTGTAGATTCTAATTAACCTCCTTGACTGCCAGATCAAAAATAAAAGAAAAAAATCATTGGGCAAATCATGCATGACACAAAGACTACAACTGATAGAGCCAATCTGGCTAAAAATGGTCTGGGGATACTTACATCTCTATGACTGTAGTTATACAGGCACAAAGCCCAGCATATCAGAGTTATTCCATCTTCATATCTGAATGATGTCATCATCAGTGATGTCATCAGGTCATCACGATAACGTAAATACGTTGGTGGAAGAACACACGCAAAACAGGTAAATATATATAGTCTGATTGAAATCGACCATATTATTACATTCATTGTAGTTAATACAAAAGATGTATTGACGTGGTATTGAATTTTGCTGGGTACCATCCCCCATTGTGGGATTTATTTCGGAATAAAAAAGAGGTTGCTGATAGAAACTTAAAAACCAAAATAAAATAATAAATGTCTTATGCTGATACTAACCGGTCACCAAAATAGTAATATCTATACAGTGTTTAGTAACTACTGCATCTACTGCATCAATACATTCAATGGGATATTTGCTTTCCTGTTCTCACAATTTTTTCGGGTTATCTCTTCGTAATTTTATTTTCGAAATGCTGATGTTGATCATAAGCATCACACACGCCCCTTTTTAGGTTCCCTTTACGTTCTATTTGTGTGTTTTTGTTTCTTTCCTTTGTTCTGATATTATATGTAAAACCCTTGTGAAGCTGGTTTTTTAATTTTTTTATAAACCTAGTGGATTCTTTTTCATTGCTGCTAATGTATAATGCTGCTTTGTTATTTGATAATGATTGCTATTCGGTAGATTGAGTTAATCACTGTATTATTAGTTCCTTAAAAGAATATTGTTTTGCTGCACTTGTATTATAGAAAAAAGAACTTCCTTTGAAACAGGTCCATTTTGTTATAGAGATTTCTTAGTCCGTTCTACGTCTAACTTGTCAAATATCACCTGTAGGTGTGAGTTTTTCCAGTAGGTGGTGGAGTTCCGTAGGTGGTGGGGGTTCCAGTAGTGTTGGGGTTCCGTAGGGTGGTGTTCCTGTTGGTGGTGGTGTTCCTGTTGGTGGTGGTGTTCCTGTTGGTGGTGGTGTTCCTGTTGGTGGTGGTGTTCCTGTTGGTGGTGGTGTTCCGGTAGGTGGTGGAGTTCCTGTCGGTGGTGGTGTTCCTGTTGGTGGTGGTGTTCCTGTTGGTGGTGGTGTTCCTGTTGGTGGTGGTGTTCCTGTTGGTGGTGGTGTTCCGGTAGGTGGTGGAGTGCCAGTAGGTGGTGGAGTTCCAGTAGGTGGTGGAGTTCCAGTGGGTGGTGGAGTTCCAGGAGGTGTTGGAGTTCCAGTAGGTGGTGGAGTTCCAGTGGGTGGTGGAGTTCCAGTAGGTGGTGGAGTTCCTTTAGGTGGTGGAGTTCCGGTAGGAGGTGGGGTTCCAGTGGGTGGTGGAGTGCCAGTAGGTGGTGGAGTTCCAGTAGGTGGTGGAGTTCCTGTTGGTGGTGGTGTTCCTGTTGGTGGTGGTGTTCCTGTTGGTGGTGGTGTTCCTGTTGGTGGTGGTGTTCCTGTTGGTGGTGGTGTTCCTGTTGGTGGTGGTGTTCCGGTAGGTGGTGGAGTTCCTGTCGGTGGTGGTGTTCCTGTTGGTGGTGGTGTTCCTGTTGGTGGTGGTGTTCCAGTCAGGGTGGTGGAGTTCCAGTGGGTGGTGGAGTACCAGTGGGTGGTGGAGTTCCGGTAGGTGGTGGGGTTCCTGTAGGTGGTGGGGTTCCGGTAGGTGGTGGGGTTCCTGTTGGTGGTGGTGTTCCTGTTGGTGGTGGTGTTCCTGTTGGTGGTGGTGTTCCTGTTGGTGGTGGTGTTCCTGTTGGTGGTGGTGTTCCAGTTGGTGCTGGTGTTCCAGTAGGTGGTGGAGTTCCACCGTGGTGGAAACATTATAAATACTGTATGTTCCAGTAGGTGGTGGTGTTGTTTTTGTTGGTGTGTGTACATGTTGGTGGTGGTGTTCCTGTTGGTGGTCTGTTCCTGTAGGTTATGGGGTTCCCGTATGTTGTTCCGGTGGTGGTGTTCCTGTTGCTGGTGTACATGTAGGTGGTGGTGTTCCACCGTCTGGTGGTGGAGTTTAAGTGGGTGGTGTAGTTCCTGTTGGTGGTGGTGTTCCTGTTGGTGGTGGTGTTCAAATGAGAGGTGGTGGTGTTCAACACGTTGGTGAAACATGGTGTTCCAAAAAAAAAAATGGTGTTCCTGTTGGTGGTGGTGTTCCAAAGTTGGTGGTGGAGTTCCGGTAGGTGGTGGAGTTCCTGTTGTTGTGTGTGTTCCAGAGAGGTGGTGGAGTTCCAACACCGGCTGGAAACATGCCGGTAGGTGGTGGTGTTCCGGTATGGTGGAGGAGTTCCAGTTTGGTGCTGGAGTTCCAGAGAGAGATACAAAACAACAGTGGGTGGTGGAGTATCCATCTGGGTGTAGTTTGGTGGAGTGTTGTTGTTTGTTGCTGTAGGTGGTGGAGTACCAGTGGGTGGTGGAGTTCCGGTAAATGGAGTAGGTTGGTGGTGGAGTTCCAGTTTGCTGTGGGGTGCAGTGGGTGGTGGAGTACCAGTGAAAGGTGGTGGAGTTCCGGTAGGTGGTGGAGTTTTGGTAGGTGGTGGTGTTACAATAGGTGGTGGAGTTCCACACCGAGTCTGAAGTTCCAGTAGGTGGTGAATACTGTATGGAGTTGGTGTTCCAGTAGGTGGTGGAGTTGCTGTAGGTGGTGAGAGGTTCCAGTAGGTGGTGAAAGTTCCTGTATGGAGGTGGTGTTCCAGTTGGTGGTGGAGTTCCAGTGAGAGATACAAAACACACCGTCTGGTGGTGGTGTTCCTGTATGTTGGTGGTGGTGGTGGTGTTCCTGTTGGTGGTGGTGTTCCTGTTGGTGGTGGTGTTCCTGTTGGTGGTGGTATGTTCCTGTTCGGTGTTTTTGTTGGTGGTGGTGTAGTTCAATGGAGATGGTGGAGTACCGGTAGGTGGTGGAGTTCCTGTAGGTGGTGGTGGTGGTCCGGTATGTGTGTGTGAGTGTCCATGAGAGATGGTGGGGTTCCTCGTGGTGGAGGAGTTCCTGTAGGTGGTGGAGTTCCAGTGTTGGAGTTCCAGTGGTGTGGTGGAGTTCCAGTGGGTGGTGGAGTTCCTGTAGGTGGTGGTGTTCCTGTATGTTGGTGGTGTGTTTGTTGGTGCTGTGTGTTCCATGAGAGAGGTAGACCACACGTCTGGTGGTGGTGTTCCTGTTGGTGGTGGTGTGTTGTTGTTGGCTCGTGGTGTTCCTGTAGGTGGTGGACATACAGTGGGTACTGAACATCCTATTGGTGGTACTATACAGTATGTTGGTGGTGGTGTTCCTTGTTGCTGGTGGTGTTCCTATTGGTAGATACAAAACACACGGTAGGTGGTGGAGTTCCTATAAATGGTAGTATGTTGGTGGGTGGTGGGGTTCCTGTTGGTGCTGTGGAGTACCGGAAGATGGTGGTGTTCCAAATCCGTCCTGAAAACATGTTCCTGTATGGTGGTGGAGTTCCAGTTCTTGCTGTGTGTACAATGAGAGTGGTGGGGTTCACAGTGGGTGGTGGATTATACCAGTAAATGGTGTATGTTCCGGTAGGTGGTGGGGTTCCGGTAGGTGGTGGAGTTGGAACTGGTAATAAACACAGTATCTGTATGCAAGTCTGAGCCGTTTTTGGTATTCTATCGTATATTTAAAAATCCCACATCATGTTCTTATAGCTATTATAAATCGAATCAAATTTTACGAACTAATAGATTAGAAGGAAAAATGTCCAGCAACAACAAGCTAGAAGCTTGTGTTATGAACTTTATACTACTTGATAATATGGTTCGACGACTGTTGAACACAGATGGAATAAATGCTGGGATGTACTATGGACCTAATTAAATGGTTTTAAAAACCAATAACAAGTTGTTTTTGCATTTTCGTTTCTACTTTTCTACTATCTCTTTGTTGGTTGAAATTTGTTTGTTATAAATAATTGTGTAAATTTGGTTATTGCAGTTGTCAAGTTATAATCTGTGTAATGAATATTCTAATGAGCACAATATAAGCTTTAATAAGCTTGTTGCTACTTTGCTACTCTTGGTGTAATCGTAGTGCTTTTTTGTTACTCTGGCTTAAAGACTCCAGGGATAAATCCCAACAGCCGAAGCACTTGAACACTATGGTACAAGTGCACCAGCTAGGGATGATGGAACATTATGTGTGTGGCCGGTTTTTGACTACCTCGCCACGTGGGCAGCCCACACTCCGACTTCGGGGGAAATGAGGTTGCTCCAAACATGCACGCACGCACATACACGCACACGCGTCACACAGAGAGATAGACAGACAAACCTACACACGTACATACATGCATACATTGACAACACACACACAACACACACACACACACACACACACACAAAATGTACACAAACACGCACGCACACACACACGCACACTCACACACGCAGACACACGCGCACGCACACGCACGCACGCACACACACATACACACACACACACTACACACACTCATCACCGCACAACACGACACACGCACACGCACACAACACGACACACAAACACACCTACACACGCACACAACACACACACACACATGCGTTGCACCATACACAAAAAAGTACAAAACGTTCTATTTATGAAGCATAGCAAAACACACAGACGCACACACATATATATACACACACACGCATGTACACACAAGCGCACACACACACATGCACAAACGCACGCATGGCACACGACACACAACAGAAGACTGATGGAGGAACAACAGTAGAAATGAAATGAAAGACGCAGATTAGGATCGAAATAGAGTGGTTTTGAGAGAAGACTTGAAAGAAGGCAGAGTTTGAGCTTTTATTTGGGTGAAAGAGGCACTTTGTTCCAAGAGGTAGGAGTCCGGAAAGAGAAACAACATTCACCAAGATGGTAGCGAAGAATCTGGAGGATATGAGAGTCAGAGGAGGAACGTAGTTGTCTAGATGGAGTATATAGATATTCCGAAAGATCAGTCAGACCGTTCAGGTATTAACCCTTTCGCCGCCAGATATTTTTCATCCAAAATTTTCTCTCAAACTTACCTAGGTAAAGGAAAGTTGTCATCTGTCATGGGTTATATCATTCGTTATACCTTGGGTTGCTGTTTTCTGTATCTGTTTATGCTATCTTAGACAACAAACCTGGAGCCTCCTTATGAAGAGGGTTTCAGAGGCTTTATCCTCTGCGCGCCTGCGACCTGTGTGCTGCTTGTTTTAATTTATTCTTTTGTATCCCCGATCCCGTGTGTAATGGGCCACTAGTCCAGCAGTACTACAGACCACATCCCAATGTGAACAACTCTGCGAATCATGAATAGTAGCTTGCGCGGTATGAATCACACCCATAAACTATTTCAAATGGTTCGCATACAGAATCTTTTTAAAAGTCAGAAGATCGTTACAACAACCAATAACAAAAGAAACAATAACAGGAACGAAAACAACCAACTCCCACCATGTGAGGCATGCTGTCAGCTCATCCACTGACAACCCCCCTGGTATTGGAAATTGTGGCTCGTTTCTACCTCTGATCACTGTTCGTATCAGTGGCTCTGAATTTTCCTACATACGTGAAAATGCCTTATTTTGGGTTTTCAAAAGACTGTAACAAAAAAGAAACGAAGAGACATTGATTAAAAAAACCTAAGTAACATTACTGCTGTGTATGACCATTTTATTTCATTTTGTAGTTGAGTGTATTTTTTACTTACACACAAATGCATGTCATATTCACGTGCATGTTCACAATCACACTCACACACACACGCGCACGCACTACGCCGCCGCGCGCACGCACGTAGACGCACGCGCGCAGCACATGCAACCCCCCATACACTCACAATTGTCTTTGCAGAAATCTTTCGCTAGAGGACATCAGGGAAGTGTAAATAGATCCAGCACTGAAATGTGTGTGTTGTGTGTTGTGTGTGGGTGTGTGTGGTGTGTGTGTGTGTGTGTGTGTATGTGTGTGCTTGTGCGTCGTGTGTACGTGCGTGTGCGTGCGTGTGTGCGCGCGCGTGCGTGCTGTGTGTGTGTTTGTGTGGGGTGTGTGTGTGTAATGTGTACATTGTGGTACTCAGTTGATGTTTCATGTGTGTACATTGTGTACATATAGATTCTAGGAGAAAATGTAGCGAACATTAACAAAGGTGTTCTTGGTGAGTGGGGTTAATTAATGGAGAGTTCCTAACCTTTTTTCATTTTCACATTTATTCATTTATATTTGCAGCTAATATTTGTTTACTAATCTGATTTGCAATCTATGATCTCAAGCTCCATTCATATTATTATGTGCATTAAGAAATGAAAACAGTTCATGGGCCGGACATTTTGGGATTGATGGACATTTCACAGGAAGGATATTCTATCCGACAGAATATTTTTACTGACGAACATTTTACAGCATGGACCATTACTTGTATGAACATTTTTGGCTCGGTACTACTTTCTCTCGTTAACTCATTTTGGATTCGTGTAACGTAGTGTGTGGGGTGGGGATCACTGGCGCTGATTGGCGAACTGGTTGTCAAAACGCATTGTAATTGCAATTCACGCCTTCCTGATCACGCTAAACGGGTGCTTGAATGTGCATGTGTGTGGAGTGAGTGAGGCAATGTATTCGCTTTTGTGTGTGCATGCGCATGCATGCAAAAACGCGCGCGCGCGTGTGTGTGCGCGCATCGTGTTGTGTGTGTGTGTGGTGTGTGTGGGTGTGTGTGTGTGTGTGTGTGTGGTGTGTGTGTGTGTGTGTGTGTGTGTGTTTGTGTCATTGAACGTCAATGTTAAGCAAAATGATCTTTATTGAGGATAAAGGAATACCTTGAACAGCTGTTTTGTTATCCTGTCCTCAGAAAAGAAAAGGAGTAAATGCTAAATGAAATACAAAACCCACTTCAAAAGTGAAAAAATTAAAAAAGTGGCCAAATTTTTGACTTCCCTTCGATTCTGACAGCCTGTTAAATATTATTGCTTTGGACTAACCAACATTCATAAACTAGAAAAGCAAACTGCGGCAAGAGCCCAATATTGTCCTTTGCCCATTCAGCCCCATACCTCCCTTACCTTCTGCCTCCACCATCTTAACACCCGCCCTCTTTGATCACCTCCACACACTTTAAACGGTATAAGTATAGAAGTGGCGAGAATGAAACAAAGAACATCGTCTGGAAAGCAACGAAAAAAGAGGCAGCTAATGGCGGAGGGATGTACAAGTTTTAATGTCATTTGTGGCAAATGACAACAGCTCTTTTCAGCTAAAAAAATATCCATTTCGGTCAAAATGTTTTATCTGAAAATGTTTGTATGACCTTTTGAACCAAATATCCGTTATGTACAATGTTCTGTTTTGTAAATGTTCATATTTTGTGTGTGTAAATGCCGTTTTAACTGAAATGTCCATTCAGGAAAAAACATGTCCAATTCATCCAAATGTCCTCAAATTCAATGTACGATTCGTCAAATGTTCCATGGACGTCCCCATGGATGAACTGATGGAATTAGGCTATTACTTATTGAGGAGAGATAGATGTACATGATATAGCCAAGCTAACTAACAATCCTGAGGATGGCTTAATCTTCGTCAGTTTAGAAATCAATGTAACAAAGATAGAAGACTACGTCAACGGAGTACACATCGGAAATTAGAAATAAAGTATAGCCCAGTCTAATTTTGGGAACAAAGGAATGGTGGAAGCTTGTAAAATCATTTCTACAGAAAAAGGGTATTATTCAAGTGAATTCCACACTCATGCATAATGCATCGTTTATTATACAAACAAAGAAAAAGCTGAAAATTTTTATAACGATTTTAATATTAAGTCATCACACTTGAAACGACAATGACAACCACCTGCTATTCCATTTTTGGACCTGGAACTTCTAACATTATACTTACTGCGTCCTGATGTTAAGAATGTTGTTCGTGACCTAAATCAAAAGTAAGGCATTAGGAACCAACCTTGTTCACAAACAAATTACTCATAACAGCTCTACCAGTTATTTTTAGTTCCATTGGCCTGATTGTTTTACAGAAGCTTCAAGAAGGTAAATTTCCCAAATATGGAACAGCCATGTACACCCCCTACATAGAAAGTCACAAAAGAACCAATGCCATAATTTATCGTCCAATTTACTTGTTCGCTGTGTCGTAAGGTTTTGGAAGATGTGGTACAAAAAAAGGTTTTTCTTGTTTTTTTACAGTCAATCACATAATACTTCATCACAATCTTGGATTCACTCCAGATGACTTTACTGTTACCATCTGCTAATATCTATAGTGATTTACGTCCAATCTTTTGACCATTGGCTTACTACACGGTCTGTATATTTTTATATATCAAAAGCATTTGATCAAATTGGGCTAAAGACTTTCTCCACAAATAAAGCAATTGGCATACAATTTTAACTTATTTGATTGGTTTTACGATTATCTCTCTGACAGAATACAAGCTGTAGGTAATTAAGGTTTTATTTCCTGATTACAAAAATGTTCGTGCAGGTGTGCCCCAAGGTTCCGTATTAGGTCCCCGACTTTCCTGGTTAATATATTAACGATATTTTAAATTATAATTCAGTCAAACGTTAAACTATTTGCAGATGATACCAGCTGGCTTAGCATTAAATGAACCCGAATGCCGATCACAAATATTAAATTCGACCTAGATAAAATTTACTCTTGGTCTCATAAATGGAAGTGACTTCATGAAGAAAAAACGGATGTTACTAATTTTTTGTCGTGAAATAATATTTACTTACTTTAAACTTTGGCAATGTTCATTTGGCAACGTACATAATCACATAAACGGTTTGGTGTATATTACAAACCTGCAAATTGGGATTTTACAAATTAAAATGATCTTACAACACTATGTTGATTTCTTGCTTAGAAACGTATAAGCATAAACTTATAGGAAGCTTTTAGAATAATGTACAATATTTATTTGCCACACTTTGACTCATGCTGCATAATGTGGGATAATTGTACAGATCGAACATCAAACGCTCTTTGAAATTTACATTCTCGAAGGGATAAAACAATATTGGAGCTGTCAGAGGAACAAGTCATCATAAGTTATATAAGATCTGGTTTTCTGTACCCTTAAGAGGAGAAAAAGAACATAAACTTATACAATACTTCAAAATGATTAACAGCTTATGTCCCGTTTTATTACCCGACATTATTCAGAACTTGTTTCAGACAGAAATCCATACCAACAGAAGACGGCCTCTTGACCGTGTCTATTCCCAAGCTTATAACTGAGTGTATCGTATTCTTTGGTAACCTTTCCACACCATCTTTGAAACTCATTACACGATTCGATTAAAAACAGCACCTCTTTCAGTCAAGTAAAGAAGCGATATTTATGTGCCACACGATGCTATTGTACCACTTTTCTATTATTTGGAAACCGAAGAGATCAATCATACACTGTAAGGCGGCGTTTAGGTAATAAGTGATCTGAAAACAATGATCTACTAACCGTCATCTAGTCCAAACAGTCCGCTCTGTCGTTGTTGTTTTGCCCATGAGAATGCTGAACACTATTTTTACCTCCTCTTGTACGTGTTTCAAAATCGCTCGTTTAAATACACATTCTACTTACCTAATTACTACACCCAACCAGAAATTCTTTTGCATGAAATTTAAATTTTACAAGCAAAATATTTTTGGAAACAGTCCACAGATTTATTCTTGAATTCTAAAAGATTTCAGTAATAAATCTTCTTGCTTTTTGTGTATTATGATTGCTAAGCTAAACTCTTAGTGTAGTCTACTTCGTGGCATTGTGGTATTATGATCACTATGTGAAAACTCTGTAGTGGTAGTCTACTTCGTGGCTTGTGTATTATGTTCACTAAGGTAAAACTCTGTAGTGGTAGTCTACTTGGTTGCTTGTGTATTATGGTCACTAAGTTAAACCTCTGTTAAGGTAGTCCTACTTGGTGGCTTGTGTATTATGATTGCTAAGTTAAACTCTGTAGTGGTAGTCCCATATGGTGGCTTGTGTATTATATTGCTAACTAAAACTCTGTAGTGTAGCTACTTGGTGGCTTGTGTATTATGATTGCAAAGCTAAACTTCTGTAGTGGTAGTCTACTTGTGCTTGTGTATTATGATCACTAAGCTAAAACTCCTGTAAGGTAGTCTACTTGTGGGCTTGTGTATTATGTCACCTAAGCTAAAAACTCTGTAAGAGGTAGTCTACTTTGGTGCTTGTGTATTATGATTGCTAAGCTAAAACTCTGTACTGGTAGTCTACTTGGTGGCTTGTGTTATTATCTTGCGAACTAAAACTCCTGTATTGGTAGTCTACTTGGTGCTTGTGTATTATGACATCACGTTGAAGTACATATAGTATATTACAGTTCATGGACGGTCAGACATTATGTCTGATTGTTTATGAATGTATGAACAAATATATGCTAAATGTTGGCTACATATGCAGTACTGTGGTAATTTACAAGTTTACATTAGGACATGTGGGTATGTATATGTATCAGGTGCATGAACTTTCTTTCTGTTGATAGATGCTTCATGACCCTTACAATTAGTATTTGATTCACTTCACAGCTTTGTAATTCCCCATCATCTTCATAATGTTTTTTTTGTTTTTTGTTTTTATATTTCTGAATGTTATCTGTTTTTCGTTGTCGTGTATATGTTTACTTATTTTTTCCTGTGCTTTAAGTATAATCAACAAATTTTGATTTATCATTATTTTCCGAATGTTGGTTTCACGAAGGATTCAATGTCTATCCTTTTTTCTCTAATTGTTTTAAACATCCTTTTTGGCTTTCAGCCGCCATGCCTAAATTTATGTGAAGTAAAGTGGCACGTAAAGCTTTAGCTTGGTTGTTGCCGGAGGGGGGGGTGATGTTTTGTTTAATATTTTTTTAATTGCCTTTGAAAATAAAAATCATTTAAACCAAATGTCCTTAGCCAACGTAAAATGTCCATGAAAGCAAATGTACTATCAGTCAAATGCCATTAGCCAAACGTAAAATGTCCATGATCAAATGTAGCGATCAGTCCAATTCCATAGCCAACGTTCCTTTGACAACACGTCAGGAGCCAAGAAAAAGATGGTCTATCGTCTTTTTGCTGCTTACTTCTTCAAAAACTGATCCATTTTGCGTAGACAGCTTTTTGACGAAAAACGATTTGAATGTTGGTGAGCGTCCAAAATCACTTCCTCAAGACAATGGGATGTGGGCTTCGT
>CM065702.1:47025106-47065782 GCA_017654935.2 Phymorhynchus buccinoides | reverse complement strand
ATTTTTCAGCTAAACATTTTGACCGAATGGATATTTAGCTGAAAGAGCATGTTGTCATTTGGCCAAATGAACATGTAACTTGTACATCCCTCCGCCATTAGCTGCCTCTTTTTTTGTTTTCCAGACGATGTTCTTTGTTTCATTCTTCCCACTTCTATACTATACCGTTTAAAGTTTGTGTGGAGGTGTCAAAGAGGGCGGGTGTAAGATGGTGGAGGCAGAGGTAAGGGAGGTATGGGGCTGAATGGGCAAAGGACAATATTGGTGCTCTTGCCGCCAGTTTGCTTTCTAGTTTATGAATTTTGTTTTAGTCCAAGCAATAATATTTAAAAGGCTGTCAGTAATCCAAGGGAAGCAAATTTGGCACTTTTTTTTAATTTTTTCACTTTGAAGTGGGTTTTTTATTTCATTTATCATTACTCCTTTTCTTTCTGAGGACAGGATAACAAACAGCTGTCAAGCGTATTCCTTTATCCTCAATAAAGATCCATTTTGACTTAACACACTTCAACTTGACACACACAAACACACACACAAACAACACCACACACACACACACACACACACACACACACACACACACACACCACACACACACAACACCACATGCGCGCACACACGCGCGCGCGCGCAGTGCATGCGCATGCACACACAAAAGCGAATACATGCCTCACTCACTCACACACATGCACATTCACATGCACCCGTTCGCGTGATCAGGAATGCGTGAATGCAATTGAAATGCGTTTTGAAACTCAGTTAGCAATCAGCGCCCAGTTATCCCTCACCGAGACCACTAAGTTACACGAATCCCAAAATGAGTCATACGAGAGTAAATGTCCATTCTGTAAAATGTTCAGGTATAGATAGAAAGCAAACACAAGTAAAATATTCTTTCGGTAGAATGTTCGTCAGTAAAATATTCTTTCGGTAGAATATCCTTCCTGTGAAATGTCCATCAACCAAATGTCCGGCCATGCTGTTTTCTATTTCTTAATGCACATAATTATATGAATGGAGCTTGAGATCCATTAGATTGCAAATCAGATTATTAAAAAAAATATTAGCTGCAATATAAATGAATAAATGTGAAAATGAACAAAGGTAGGAACTCTCCATTAATTAACCCCCCTCCACCAAAAAACACCTTTGTTCATTTTCGCTACCTTTTCTCCTAGCATCTCTATTGTACACAACTGTACACACATGAACATCAACTGATGTACACAACTGTACACATACACACACACACACACACACACACACACACACACACGCACGCACGCGCGCGCACACACGCACGCACACGCACGCACACACGCACGCACACGCACACACACACACACACACACACACACACACACACACACACACACACACACACACACACACATTTCAGTTTGGATCTATTTCCACTTCCCTGTCCTCTTAGCGACAGATTTCTGCAAAGACAATTGTGAGTGTATGGGGGGGTGCGTGCGTGCGCGCGTGCGTACGTGCGTGCGCGCGTGCGTGCGTATGTGCGTGCGCGTGTGTGTGTGCGTGTGTGTGAACATGCACGTGAATATGCACATGCATTTGTGTGTAAGTAAAAAATACCTCAACTACAAAATGAATAAAATGTTCATACACAGCAGGTAATGTTACTTAAGGTTTTTTTCATCAATGTCTCTTTGTTTCTTTTTTTGTTACAGTCTTTTGAAAACCCAAGTAGCATTTTCACGTATGTAGGAAATTCAGAGCCACTGATCCGAATAGTGATCAGAGGTAGAAACGAGCCACAATTCCAATACCAGGGTGGGTTGTCAGTGGATGAGCTGACAGCATGCTCACATGGTGAGTTTGGTGTTTTCGTTCCTGTTCTTGTTCTTGTTGTTATTGTTGTTGTAAAGATTTTCTGCTTTTAAAAAGATTCTGTATGCGAACATTTTGGAAAATATTTTCTGGTGTGATTCATACCGCGCAAGCTACTCTGTCATGTTTCGCAGAGTTGTTCACATGTGGATGTGGTCTGTAGTACTGCTGGATCTAGTGGCCATTCCACATGGGATCGGGGATACAAAAGAATAAATTAAAACAGCAGCACACAGGTCGCAGGCGCAGAGGATAAAGCCTGAAAACCTCTTCATAAAGGAGGCTCCAGGTTTGTTTATATAGCCATCACAGAATACAGAAAACAGCAACCAAGGTATAAAGACATGTATATAACATGACAGATGACAACTTTCCTTTACCTAGGTAAGTTTGAGAGAACATTTTGGATGAAAAATGGCTGGCGGGGAAAGGGTTAATCCCTGAACGGTCTGACTGATCTTCGGAATATCTATATACTCCATCTAGACAACTACGTTCCTCCTCTGACTCTCATATCCTCCAGATTCTTCGCTACCATCTTGGTGAATGTTGTTTCTCTTTCCGGACTCCTACCTCTTGGAACAAAGTGCCTCTTTCACCCAAATAAAAGCTCAAACTCTGCCTTCTTTCAAGTCTGCTCTTAAAACCACTGTATTTCGACTCTAATCTGCGTCTTTCATTTCATTTCTACTGTTGTTCCTCCTCAGTCTTCTGTTGTGTGCGTGTGCATGCGTGCGTGTGTGCATGTGTGTGTGCGTGCGTGTGTACATGCGTGTGTGTGTGTATATATATGTGTGTGCGTCTGTGTGTTTTGCTATGCTTCATAAATAGAACGTTTTGTAACTGTTTTGTGTGCACGCATGTGTGTGTGTGTGTGTGTGTGTGCGTGTGTGTGTACGTGTGTGTGTGTGTGTGTGTGTGTGCGTGTGTGTGTGCGTGTGTGTGTGTGTGTGTGTGTGTGTGTGTGTGTGTGTATGTGTGTGCGTGCGTGCGTGCGTGTGCGTGTGCGTGTGTGTGTGTGTGTGCGAGTTTGTGTGCGTGCGTGTTTGTGTACATAGTGTGTGTGTGTGTGTGTGTGTGTTTGTGTGTGTGTTTTGTCTGTATGCATGTATGTATGTGCGTATGTTTGTCTGTCTATCTCTCTGTGTGACGCGTGTGCGTGTATGTGCGTGCGTGCATGTTTGGATAACCTCATATTCCTCCAAAGTCGGAGTGTGGCTGCCCACGTGGCGAGGTAGTCAAAAACGGTCACACACGTAATGTTCTCATCCCTAGCTGGTGGCCTTGTGCCATAGTGTTCAAGTGCTTCGGCTGTTGGGATGATCCCTGGAGTCTTTAAGCCAGAGTAACAAAAAAGCACTACGATACACCAAGAGTAGCAAAGTAGCAACAAGCTTATTAAAGCTTATATTGTGCTCATTAGAATATTCATTACACAGATTATAACTTGACAACTGCAATAACCAAATTTACACAATTATTTATACAAACAATTTCAACCAACAAAGAGATAGTAGAAAAGTAGAAACGAAAACAAAAACAACTTGTACTTGGTTTAAACCATTTAATTAGGTCCATAGTACATCAGCATTTATTCAGCTGTGCTCAACAGTCGTCGAACCATATTATCGAGTGCATAGAGTTCATAACACAAGCTTCTAGCTTGTTGTTGCTGGACATTTTTCCTTCTAATCTATTAGTTCGTAAAATTTGATTCGATTTATAATAGCTATAAGAACATGATGTGGGATTTTTAAATATACGATAGAATACCAAAAACGGCTCAGACTTGCATACAGATACTGTGTTTATTACCAGTTCCAACTCCTCCACCTACCGGAACCCCACCACCTACCGGAACACCACCACCTACTGGAACACCACCACCTACAGGAACACCACCACCTACTGGAACACCACCACCTACAGGAACACCACCACCTACAGGAACTCCACCACCTACAGGAACTCCACCACCTACAGGAACACCACCACCTACCGGAACTCCACCACCTACAGGAACCCCACCACCTACTGGAACTCCACCACCTACAGGAACTCCACCACCTACCGGAACTCCACCACCACCGGAACTCCACCACCTACAGGAACTCCACCACCTACTGGAACTCCACCACCTACAGGAACTCCACCACCTACTGGAACTCCACCACCTACTGGAACTCCACCACCCACTGGAACTCCACCACCTACAGGAACTCCACCACCTACTGGAACTCCACCACCTACTGGAAACTCACTGGAACTCCACCACCTACTGGAACACCACCACCTACTGGAACTCCACCACCTACTGGAACCCCACCACCTACTGGAACTCCACCACCTACTGGAACTCCACCACCTACTGGAACACCACCACCTACTGGAACTCCACCACCTACTGGAACTCCACCACCTACAGGAACTCCACCACCTACAGGAACTGGAACTCCACCACCTACTGGAACACCACCACCTCCACAGGAACACCACCACCAACAGGAACCACCACAGGAACTCCACCACCAACTGGAACACCACCACCAACAGGAACACCACCACCACTGGAACCACCTACAGGAACACCACCACCAACCAGGAACCACCACCACTGGAACTCCACCACCTACTGGAACACCACCACCAACAGGAACTCCACCACCAACAGGAACTCCACCACCTACTGGAACTCCACCACCTACCGGAACTCCACCACCTACTGGAACTCCACCACCTACAGGAACCAACTGGAACTCCACCACCTACTGGAACCCCACCACCTACTGGAACTCCACCACCTACTGGAACTCCACCACCTACCGGAACACCCACCACCAACAGGAACTCCACCACCCACCGGAACTCCACCACCACAGGAACTCCACCACCTACTGGAACTCCACCACCTACAGGAACACCACCACCTACTGGAACTCCACCACCTACCGGAACACCACCACACCCACCACCGGAACTCCACCACCAACTGGAACACCACCACCAGGAACACCACCACCACCACCTACTGGAACTCCACCACCAACCACCACCAACAGGAACACCACCACCTACAGGAACTCCACCACCTACCGGAACTCCACCACCACCGGAACTCCACCACACTGGAACTCCACCACCTACAGGAACTCCACCACCTACTGGAACTCCACCACCAACAGGAACTCCACCACCTACTGGAACTCCACCACCACCACCACAGGAACTCCACCACCACTGGAACTCCACCACCTACTGGAACACCACCACCAACAGGAACACCACCACCAACAGGAACACCACCTACACCAACACTGGAACACCACCACCACCTACCGGAACTCCACCACCTACCGGAACTCCACCACCTACTGGAACCACTCCACCACCTACTGGAACTCCACCACCTACCGGAACTCCACCACCACCACCTACTGGAACTCCACCACCTACCGGAACTCCACCACCTACTGGAACTCCACCACCAACTGGAACTCCACCACCCACCACCACCTACTGGAACTCCACCACCTACAGGAAACAGGAACTCCACCACCACCGGAACTCCACCACCACTGGAACTCCAACTGGAACTCCACCACCTACAGGAACTCCACCACCCACTGGAACTCCACCACCTACTGGAACTCCACCACCTACAGGAACTCCACCACCTACTGGAACTCCACCACCTACAGGAACTCCACCACCTACTGGACTGGAACCACCACTGGAACACCACCACCTACTGGAACTCCACCACCTACTGGAACCACCACCTACCGGAACTCCACCACCTACAGGAACTCCACCACCTACAGGAACACCACCACCCAGGAACACCACAGGAACACCACCACCTACTGGAACTCCACCACCTACAGGAACTCCACCACCCACTGGAACCGGAACCCCACCACCTACCGGAACTCCACCACCCACAGGAACACCACCACCTACTGGAACTCCACCACCTACAGGAACTCCACCACCTACCGGAACTCCACCACCTACCGGAACCCCACCACCTACTGGAACACCACCACCTACCGGAACACCACCACCCCACCACCACCTACCGGAACCCCACCACCTACTGGAACCCCACCACCAACTGGAACCCCACCACCTACCGGAACCCCACCACCTACTGGAACCCCACCTCCTACTGGAACTCCACCACCTACCGGAACTCCACCACCTACCGGAACTCCACCACCTACCGGAACCCCACCACCTACTGGTACTCCACCACCTACCGGCACTCCACCACCTACCGGAACAGGTGCGTGTGTGTATGGACGTAGCATCCTGGTCAGGCCCTGACAAGCCCCCCCCCCCCCCCCCCCCCCTTCCACAAAATTGCTCTAACTTTTAAGTCCTCTAGATCAGAGGAACGGTGCTAGCAATTAACTGATTTTTGTCTGCGTCCAATGTTTATATTTTTGAACCTCAGAAACAAACAAAAAAGCTTCATCAAAGCAAATTATTCTGCATTTCAAATGCACCAACCTTTCAGTCCTTCAGATTAGGGGTATAGAGCTCAGCTAATAACAGATTTTTCATTCATACTATTTGTATCCATTAATTTGGATATCATCTCAAAAGTTGGCCCTCTCTACTCATTTCTATTATGTTTCTAAATTGTGATCTTAGAACAATATTATTTTCTTCATTCTACACAAGTTTTTCACTATTCTGTTCTAAATTAGTGCTGGTTTGCTTTTATTGTGGACTTTCAATCTGGTGCAAAAGAGGACAAACATTCTCTTGTAGAATGTCTTCTTGCTCAGGTTGGATGAACACTAGACAGTCAAATTGCAGGCCGATCATTCATGTATTGTGTTCTTGGGTGGGGTGAGTGGTGGTAATTGTGGTGATGGTAGTGGTGTGTGTGTGTGTGTGTGTGTGTGTGTGTGTGTGTGTGTGTGTGTGTGTGTGTGTGTGTGCGTGCGTGCGCGTGCGTGTGCGTGCGTGTGCGTGTGCATGTACGTGTGCATGTGCGTGCGTGCCTGCGTGTATGTGCCTTTTCTTCAAAAGTTTCATGAAACTATAATAAATGCTATGCTAAAGAGATACATCTAACAATTTTCAATTGTTTGATCTTTTCAGCCGAAGTTTGTACAGAGGGTGCCATTCTTCAGCGATCTAATTTCACCTTTACACCCAGAGGTGAAAGTCAAAATCCTGCCGACTATGTCTTTATAAATGAGGATGAAGATGCCACTAGAGTACAAGTAAATGTGACTAACAACGACAACGAAGCCCACATCCCATTTGTCTTGAAGGAATTGATTTTGACGCTCACCAACATTCAAATCGTTTTCGTCAAATCTGTCTACGCAAATGGATCAGTTTTTGAAGAAGTAAGCAGCAAAAAGACTATTAGACCATCTTTTTCTTGGCTTCCTGACGTTTTGTCAAGAGACGTTTGGCTAATGGACATTTGACTGATCGTACATTTGATTCATGGACATTTACGTTTGGCTAATGGACATTTGACTGATCGTACATTTGATTCATGGACATTTACGTTTGGCTAATGGACATTTGGTTTAAATGATTTTTTATTTTTCAAATGCACATTAAACAAATATTAAACAAACATAACGGCAACAACAAGCTTAAAGCTTATACTGTGCCACTTTACTTCACATAAATTTTAGCATGGCGGCTGGTAAGCACAAAAGGATGTTTAAAACAATTAGAGAAAATAAGGATATACATTTTGAATCCTTCGTGAAACCAACATTCGGAAAAATGATAAATCAAAATTTTGTGATATACTTAAAGCACAGAAAAAAATAATTAAACATATACACGAAACGAAAACAGATAACATTCAGAATATAAAAACAAAAAACAAAAAAAACCATGAAGATGATGGGGAATACAAAGCTGTGAAGTGAATCAAATACTAATTGTAAGGGTCATGAAGCATCTATCAACAGAAAGAAGTTCATGCACTGATACATTATACATACCCACATGTACTAATGTAAACTTGTATAATACACAGTACTGCATATGTAGCCAACATTTATGCATATTTTTGTTCATACATTCATAAACAATCAGACATAATGTCTGACCGTCCATGAATGTAATATACTATATGTACTTCAAGTGCATGCTCATAATACACAAGCCACCAAGTAGACTACCACTACAGAGTTTTAGCTTAGCAATCATAATACACAAGCCACCAAGTAGACTACCACTACAGAGTTTTAGCTTAGTGATCATAATACACAAGCCACCAAGTAGACTACCACTACAGAGTTTTAGCTTAGTGATCATAATACACAAGCCACCAAGTAGACTACCACTACAGAGTTTTAGTGATCTTAGTGATCATAATACACAAGCCACCAAGTAGACTACCTCTACAGAGTTTTAGCTTAGTGATCATAATACACAAGCCACCAAGTAGACTACCACTACAGAGTTTTAGCTTAGTGATCATAATACACAAGCCACCAAGTAGACTACCACTACAGAGTTTTAACTTAGTGATCATAATACACAAGCCACCAAGTAGACTTCTACAGAGTTTTAACTTAGTGATCATAATACACAAGCCACCAAGTAGACTACCACTACAGAGTTTTAACTTAGTGATCATAATACACAAGCCACCAAGTAGACTACCACTACAGAGTTTTAACTTAGTGATCATAATACACAAGCCACCAAGTAGACTACCACTAAGCCACCAAGTAGACTACCACTACAGAGTTTTAACTTAGTGATCATAATACACAAGCCACCAAGTAGACTACCACTACAGAGTTTTAACTTAGTGATCATAATACACAAGCCACGAAGTAGACTACCACTACAGAGTTTTAACTTAGTGATCATAATACACAAGCCACCAAGTAGACTACCACTACAGAGTTTTAGCTTAGCAATCATAATACACAAAAAGCAAGGAAATTATTACTGAAATCTTTTAGACTCAAGAATAAATCTGTGGACTGTTTCAAAAAATATTTTGCTTGGTAAATTTAAATTTCCATGCAAAAGAATTTCTGGTTGGGTGTAGTCATTAGGTAAAGTTAGAATTGTATTTAAACGAGCGATTTGAAACACGTACAAGAGAGTAAATAGTGTTCAGCATTTTCATGGGCAACACCACAACGACAGAGCGGACTGTTGACTAGATGACGGTTATGTAGATCATTGTTCAGATCACTTATTCCTAAACGCAGCCTACAGTGTATGATTTGTTCTCTTCGGTTTCCAAAATAATAGAAATTTGGTACAATAGCATCGTTGGCACATAAATATCGCTTTACTTGACTTAAAGAGGTGCTGTTTTTAATCGAATCGGGTAATGAGTTTCAAAGGATGGTTGTGGAAGGTACAAAAGAATTACGATACATTTCAGTATTAAGCTTTGGAATAGATCGGTCAAGAGGCCGTCTTCTGTGGTATGGATTTCTGTCTGAAACAAGTTCTGGAATAATGTCTGTTAAATAAACTGGACATAAGCTGTTAATCATTTTGAAGTATTGTATAAGTTTATGTCTTTTTCTCCTTTCCTTAATGGTACAGAAACCAGATTCTTTATATAACTTATGATGACTTGTTCCTCTGACAGCTCCAATTATTGTTCTTATCCCTTCGAGATGTAAATTTTCAAGAGCGTTTGATTGTCCATCTGTACAATTATCCCACATTATGGCAGCATAGTCAAAGTGTGGCAATATAAATGATTTGTACATTATTTCTAAAGCCTTCCTATTAAGTTTATGCTTATACGTTTTTAAGCAAGAAATCAACATAGTTGTTTTGCTAATGATATTTTTAATTTGTAAATCCCATTTGCAGTTGTTTTGTAATATTACACCCAAACGTTTATGTGATTCTGTACTTTGCAAATGAACATTGCCAAAGTTTAAAGGTAAGTAAATATTATTTCCACGACAAAAATTTAGTAAATCAGTTTTTTCTTCATTGAAAGTCACCTTCCATTTATGAGACCAAGAGTAAATTTTATCTAGGTCAGAATTTAATATTTGTGCTCGGGCATTCGGGTCATTTAATGCTAAAGACATGCTGGTATCATCTGCAAATAGTTTAACGTTGGACTGAATATAATTTACAATATCGTTAATATAAACCAGGAATAGTAGGGGACCTAATACGGAACCTTGGGGCACACCTGCACGAACATTTTTGTAATCAGAAATAACACCTTTAATTACCACAGCTTGTATTCTGTCAGAGAGATAATCTTTAAACCAATCAAATAAGTTAACTTGTATGCCAATTGCTCTTATTTTGTGGAGAAGTCCTTTATGCCAATCTTGATCAAATGCTTTTGATATATCAAAATATACAGACTGTGTAGTAATGCCATGGTCAAAAGATTGACGTAAATCACTATAGATACTTAGCAGCTGGTTAACAGTAAAGTCATCTGGAGTGAATCCAGATTGTGATGAAGTAATTATGTGATTTGACTGTAAAAACAAGAAAACCTTTTTTTGTACACATCTTCCAAAACCTTACCGACACAGCTTAACAAAGAAATTGGACGATAATTATTGCATTGGTCTTTTGTGACTTTCTTATGTAGGGGGTTTACATGGGCTGTTTTCCATATTTTGGGAAATTTACCTTCTTGTAAGCTTCTGTTAAACAAATCAGTCAATGGAACTAAAATAACTGGTAGAGCTGTTATGAGTAATTTGTTGTGAACAAGGTCTGGTCCTACTGCTTTACTTTGATTTAGGTCAAGAACAACATTCTTAACATCAGACGCAGTAAGTATAATGTTAGAAAGTTCCAGGTCCAAAAATGGAATATCAGGTGGGTTGTCATTGTCGTTTTCAAGTGTTGATTGACTAATAAAATAGTTATTAAAAATTTCAGCTTTTTCTTTGTTTGTATAATAAACGATGCCATTATGCATGATTGGTGGAATTTCACTTGAATCAATACCCTTTTTCTTTAGAAATGATTTTACAAGCTTCCACCATTCCTTTGTTCCAAAATTAGACTGGGCTATTACTTTATTTTCTAATTCAGATGTGTACTCCGTTTGACGTAGTCTTTCTATCTTTGTTACATGATTTCTAAACTGACGAAATTTAAGCCAATCCTCAGGATTGTTAGTTAGCTTGGCTATATCATGTAAATCTATTCTCTCCTCAATAAGTAGCCTAATTCCATCAGTCATCCATGGGACGTCCATGGACATTTGACTGATCGTACATTTAATTGATGGACATTTGGATGAATGGACATGTTTTTTTCTGAATGGACATTTCAGTTAACGGACATTTTACACACACAAAATTATGAACATTTTACAAACAGACATTGTACATAACGGATATTTGGTCAAAAGGTCATACAACATTTTTCAGCTAAACATTTTGACCGAATGGATATTTAGCTGAAAGAGCATGTTGTCATTTGGCCAAATGAACATGTAACTTGTACATCCCTCCGCCATTAGCTGCCTCTTTTTTTCGTTGTTTTCCAGACGATGTTCTTTGTTTCATTCTTCCCACTTCTATACTATACCGTTTAAAGTTTGTGTGGAGGTGTCAAAGAGGGCGGGTGTAAGATGGTGGAGGCAGAGGTAAGGGAGGTATGGGGCTGAATGGGCAAAGGACAATATTGGTGCTCTTGCCGCCAGTTTGCTTTCTAGTTTATGAATTTTGTTTTAGTCCAAGCAATAATATTTAAAAGGCTGTCAGTAATCGAAGGGAAGCAAATTTGGCACTTTTTTTAATTTTTTCACTTTGAAGTGGGTTTTTTATTTCATTTATCATTACTCCTTTTCTTTCTGAGGACAGGATAACAAACAGCTGTCAAGCGTATTCCTTTATCCTCAATAAAGATCATTTTGACTTAACATTGACTTCACTTGACACAAACACACACACACACACACACACACACACACACACACACACACACACACACACACACACACACACACACACACACACACACACACACACATGCGCGCACACACACGCGCGCGCGCGTGCATGCGCATGCACACACAAAAGCGAATACATGCCTCACTCACTCACACACATGCACATTCACATGCACCCGTTCGCGTGATCAGGAATGCGTGAATGCAATTGAAATGCGTTTTGAAACTCAGTTAGCAATCAGCGCCCAGTTATCCCTCACCCACACCACTACGTTACACGAATCCCAAAATGAGTTAACGAGAGAAAGTAACGAGCAAAATGTTCATACAAGTAAATGTCCATTCTGTAAAATGTTCGTCAGTAAAATATTCTTTCGGTAGAATATCCTTCCTGTGAAATGTCCATCAACCAAATGTCCGGCCATGCTGTTTTCTATTTCTTAATGCACATAATTATATGAATGGAGCTTGAGATCCATTAGATTGCAAATCAGATTATTAAAACAAATATTAGCTGCAATATAAATGAATAAATGTGAAAATGAAAAAAGGTAGGAACTCTCCATTAATTAACCCCCCTCCACCAAAGAACACCTTTGTTCATTTTCGCTACCTTTTCTCCTAGCATCTCTATTGTACACAACTGTACACACATGAACATCAACTGATGTACACAACTGTACACACACACACACACACACACACACACACACACACACACACACGCACGCACGCGCGCGCACACACACACGCACACACACGCACACACACACGCACACGCACACACACACACACACACACACACACACACACACACACACACACACACACACACACACACACACACACACACACACACACATTTCAGTTTGGATCTATTTCCACTTCCCTGTCCTCTTAGCGACAGATTTCTGCAAAGACAATTGTGAGTGTATGGGGGGGTGCGTGCGTGCGCGCGTGCGTGCGCGCGTGCGTGCGCGCGTGTGTGCGTATGTGCGTGCGCGTGTGTGTGTGCGTGTGTGTGAACATGCACGTGAATATGCACATGCATTTGTGTGTAAGTAAAAAATACCTCAACTACAAAATGAATAAAATGTTCATACACAGCAGGTAATATTACTTAAGGGTTTTTTCATCAATGTCTCTTTGTTGTTGTTTTTGTTACAGACTTTTGAAAACCCAAGTAGCATTTTCACGTATGTAGGAAATTCAGAGCCACTGATCCGAATAGTGATCAGAGGTAGAAACGAGCCACAATTCCAATACCAGGGTGGGTTGTCAGTGGATGAGCTGACAGCATGCTCACATGGTGAGTTTGGTGTTTTCGTTCCTGTTCTTGTTCTTGTTGTTATTGTTGTTGTAAAGATTTTCTGCTTTTAAAAAGATTCTGTATGCGAACATTTTGGAAAATATTTTCTGGTGTGATTCATACCGCGCAAGCTACTCTGTCATGTTTCGCAGAGTTGTTCACATGTGGATGTGGTCTGTAGTACTGCTGGATCTAGTGGCCATTCCACATGGGATCGGGGATACAAAAGAATAAATTAAAACAGCAGCACACAGGTCGCAGGCGCAGAGGATAAAGCCTGAAACCCTCTTCATAAAGGAGGCTCCAGGTTTGTTTATATAGCCATCACAGAATACAGAAAACAGCAACCAAGGTATAAAGACATGTATATAACATGACAGATGACAACTTTCCTTTACCTAGGTAAGTTTGAGAGAACATTTTGGATGAAAAATGGCTGGCGGGGAAAGGGTTAATCCCTGAACGGTCTGACTGATCTTCGGAATATCTATATACTCCATCTAGACAACTACGTTCCTCCTCTGACTCTCATATCCTCCAGATTCTTCGCTACCATCTTGGTGAATGTTGTTTCTCTTTCCGGACTCCTACCTCTTGGAACAAAGTGCCTCTTTCACCCAAATAAAAGCTCAAACTCTGCCTTCTTTCAAGTCTGCTCTTAAAACCACTGTATTTCGACTCTAATCTGCGTCTTTCATTTCATTTCTACTGTTGTTCCTCCTCAGTCTTCTGTTGTGTGCGTGTGCATGCGTGCGTGTGTGCATGTGTGTGTGCGTGCGTGTGTACATGCGTGTGTGTGTATATATATGTGTGTGCGTCTGTGTGTTTTGCTATGCTTCATAAATAGAACGTTTTGTAACTGTTTTGTGTGCACGCATGTGTGTGTGTGTGTGTGTGTGTGTGTGTGTGTGTGTGTGTGTGTGTGTGTGTGTGTGTGTGTGCGTGTGTGTGTGTGCGTGTGTGTGTGTGTGTGTGTGTGTGTGTGTATGTGTGTGCGTGCGTGCGTGCGTGTGCGTGTGCGTGTGTGTGTGTGTGCGAGTTTGTGTGCGTGCGTGTTTGTGTACATAGTGTGTGTGTGTGTGTGTGTGTGTTTGTGTGTGTGTTTGTCTGTATGCATGTATGTATGTGCGTATGTTTGTCTGTCTATCTCTCTGTGTGACGCGTGTGCGTGTATGTGCGTGCGTGCATGTTTGGATAACCTCATATTCCTCCGAAGTCGGAGTGTGGCTGCCCACGTGGCGAGGTAGTCAAAAACGGTCACACACGTAATGTTCTCATCCCTAGCTGGTGGCCTTGTGCCATAGTGTTCAAGTGCTTCGGCTGTTGGGATGATCCCTGGAGTCTTTAAGCCAGAGTAACAAAAAAGCACTACGATACACCAAGAGTAGCAAAGTAGCAACAAGCTTATTAAAGCTTATATTGTGCTCATTAGAATATTCATTACACAGATTATAACTTGACAACTGCAATAACCAAATTTACACAATTATTTATACAAACAATTTCAACCAACAAAGAGATAGTAGAAAAGTAGAAACGAAAACAAAAACAACTTGTACTTGGTTTAAACCATTTAATTAGGTCCATAGTACATCAGCATTTATTCAGCTGTGCTCAACAGTCGTCGAACCATATTATCGAGTGCATAGAGTTCATAACACAAGCTTCTAGCTTGTTGTTGCTGGACATTTTTCCTTCTAATCTATTAGTTCGTAAAATTTGATTCGATTTATAATAGCTATAAGAACATGATGTGGGATTTTTAAATATACGATAGAATACCAAAAACGGCTCAGACTTGCATACAGATACTGTGTTTATTACCAGTTCCAACTCCTCCACCTACCGGAACCCCACCACCACCACACCACCACCTACTGGAACTCCACCACCTACAGGAACACCACCACCTACAGGAACACCACCACCTACTGGAACACCACCACCTACAGGAACCCCACCACCTACAGGAACTCCACCACCAACAGGAACTCCACCACCTACAGGAACCTACCACCACCACCGGAACCCCACCACCTACTGGAACTCCACCACCTACAGGAACTCCACCACCTACAGGAACTCCACCACCTACAGGAACTCCACCACCTACTGGAACTCCACCACCTACAGGAACTCCACCACCCACTGGAACTCCACCACCTACAGGAACCCCACCACCAACAGGAACTCCACCACCTACAGGAACTCCACCACCTACAGGAACTCCACCACCTACTGGAACTCCACCACCAACTGGAACTCCACCACCCACTGGAACTCCACCACCCACTGGAACTCCACCACCCACTGGAACTCCACACTGGAACACCACCACCAACAGGAACACCACCACCAACAGGAACTCCACCACCTACAGGAACTCCACCACCTACTGGAACTCCACCACCTACAGGAACCCCACCACCTACACAGGAACTCCACCACCCACAGGAACACCACCACCAACAGGAACACCACCACCACAGGAACACCACCACCTAGGAACACCACCACCTACTGGAACACCACCACCTACAGGAACCACCACCTACAGGAACACCACCACCTACAGGAACCCCACCACCTACTGGAACCCCACCACCCACTGGAACACCCACCTACAGGAACCCCACCACCACCACCACCACCTACAGGAACCCCACCACCTGGAACCACCACCACTGGAACTCCACCACCTACTGGAACCACCACCTACCTGGAACACCACCACCAACAGGAACACCACCACCAACTGGAAACCACCACCACCACCACAGGAACACCACCACCAACAGGAACCCCACCACCCACCACCACCACTGGAACTCCACCACCTACTGGAACTCCACCACCTACTGGAACTCCACCACCTACTGGAACTCCACCACCTACCGGAACTCCACCACCAACCGGAACTCCACCACCTACTGGAACTCCACCACCTACTGGAACTCCACCACCTACTGGAACTCCACCACCTACTGGAACTCCACCACCTACTGGAACTCCACCACCTACCGGAACTCCACCACCTACTGGAACTCCACCACCTACTGGAACTCCACCACCTACTGGAACTCCACCACCAACTGGAACACCACCACCAACAGGAACACCACCACCTACAGGAACTCCACCACCTACAGGAACCCCACCACCTACTGGAACTCCACCACCTACTGGAACTCCACCACCTACTGGACCACCACCTACAGGAACTCCACCACCTACTGGAACTCCACCACCTACTGGAACACCACCACCTACAGGAACACCACCACCAACAGGAACCCCACCACCTACAGGAACTCCACCACCTACAGGAACCCCACCACCTACAGGAACTCCACCACCTACAGGAACCCCACCACCTACAGGAACACCACCACCTACAGGAACTCCACCACCTACTGGAACCCCACCACCTACAGGAACACCACCACCTACAGGAACCCCACCACCTACTGGAACTCCACCACCTACTGGAACTCCACCACCTACTGGAACTCCACCACCTACCGGAACTCCACCACCTACAGGAACTCCACCACCTACTGGAACCCCACCACCTACTGGAACTCCACCACCTACTGGAACCCCACCACCTACTGGAACTCCACCACCTACAGGAACCCCACCACCTACTGGAACACCACCACCTACTGGAACCCCACCACCTACAGGAACACCACCACCTACTGGAACTCCACCACCTACTGGAACTCCACCACCTACAGGAACACCACCACCTACTGGAACTCCACCACCTACAGGAACTCCACCACCTACTGGAACACCACCACCTACTGGAACACCACCACCTACTGGAACTCCACCACCTACTGGAACTCCACCACCTACTGGAACCACCCTACTGGAACTCCACCACCTACTGGAACTCCACCACCTACCGGAACTCCACCACCAACTGGAACTCCACCACCTACAGGAACTCCACCACCAACAGGAACTCCACCACACTGGAACTCCACCACCAACTGGAACTCCACCACCTACTGGAACTCCACCACCTACTGGAACTCCACCACCTACTGGAACTCCACCACCTACTGGAACTCCACCACCTACTGGAACTCCACCACCTACAGGAACTCCACCACCCACCGGAACTCCACCACCTACTGGAACTCCACCACCTACTGGAACTCCACCACCTACTGGAACCCCACCACCTACCGGAACTCCACCACCTACTGGAACTCCACCACCTACCGGAACTCCACCACCTACAGGAACTCCACCACCTACAGGAACACCACCACCTACAGGAACTCCACCACCTACAGGAACACCACCACCTACCGGAACCCCACCACCTACTGGAACCCCACCACCTACTGGAACTCCACCACCTACTGATTATTTGACAAGTTATGAGTAGAACGACTAAGAAATCTCTATTAACAAAATTTGGCCCCTTTTCAAAGAAGGTTCTTTTTTCTATAATACAAGTTGCAGCAACACAATATTCTTTTAAGGAACTAAATAATACAGTGATTAACTCAATCATACCGAATAGCCATCATTATCAAATAAACAAATCAGCTTATACATTAGCAGCAATTGAAAAAGAATCCACTAGTTTATAAAAAAAATTAAAAAACCAGCTTCACAAAGGGTTTATCTATGATTGATTATGAACAAAAGAAAGACGAACAAAACAAAAAGTAGAACATAAAGGGAACCTAAAAAGGGGCGTGTGTGATGCTTATGATCAACATCAGCATTTCGAAAATAAAATTACGAAGAGATAACCCGAAAAAATTGTGAGAACAGGAAAGCAAATATCCCATTGAATGTATTGATGCAGTAGACTAAACACTGTATATTATACTAAACCGTATACAGACATTTATTTATTTGTTTAAGTTTCTATCAGCAACCTCATTCCAATAAATCCCACAATGGGATGGTACCCAGCAAAATTCAATACCAATACCTTTTGTATTAATACAATGAATAATAATATGGTCGATTTCAAAGACAATATATTTACCTGTTTTGCTGTTGTTCTCCACCAACGTATTACGTACTGACCTGATGGACATCACTGATGACATCATCAGATGAAGAGGAATAACTCTGATATGCTGGCTTTTGCTCTAACACAGTCAAGAGAGTAATATCCCCAGACCATTTTGCCAGATTGGCTCTATCAGTAGTCTTTTTCATGGCATGATTTGCCCAATGATTTTTTTCTTTTATTTGATCTGGCAGTCAAGAGGTTAATTAGAATCTACACAAAATAAGATGTTATAAAAGAAATTAATGGAATAAGGTACAGCAGTAATAAATTCTAGAGCTCGCATTATTGCGTGTAACTCAGAAGTGAATATTGAGATACCTCTGCCTAAATAATATGATTTTTCTATTTTAAGATATGGAATAACAAAACCTGCTCCATTCACTCTCTGATGTATCTAAATTATGTCGAACGTGTGCGCGTGCGCGCATGTGTGTGTGTGTGTGTGTGTGTGTGTGTGTGTCAGGTCAAGTCAAGTCAACATGATTTTTATTGAGCATAAAGAAATAAGCTTTGACAGCTTTTTTTTTACATTCTGCGCTCAACCTAAACTAGAAAATCATGCAAACAGAAAAATAAAACATAAAACAAGAAAAGCATGCACACATGATAATCAACAAATGACAACAATTTTCATTTCTGATTACATCAGGTTAACTACTCATTCATCTTAGGCATATATGGAAAAATGACACGTGCGTGCGTGTGTGCTTGCGTGCGTGCGTGTGCGTGTGCGTGCGTGCGTGCGTGCGTGCGTGCATGCGTGCGTGCGTGCGTGTGTGTGTGTGTTTCTCACAGAGAGAGTAGACCGACACACACTATCAGTTTCAAATATTATACCGCCATGCACAATTTGCAGGGATTCGGTGCAAACAGTCTCGAGATACTGGGCAAAACATGCTGTATCCGGTGTAATTGTTTTGTAATAGTTACTCCATGGGACCCATCAGCTTCAGATAATTGACCGACATACAAAACATAAATGATTCGGTGTAGAGGTTTATTAGATATCGGTAACGTGGCATTGTGGGGTGCGTAGTGATTTAGCCCGGTAGTATTATCGATACGTAACGATAGCGGGATGTCCCCGGCATTATGTGGAGACATTAACACACACACACCCTCAATTAAGTCCATGCATCTTTGAATTATACAGGATTTAGTCTGTGTACATACATGTACATTCGTCCTCTTATAATTGGAAGAACTGTTAAATTGTATGCGTGTGCTTAATGTTGTTGCAGTCACCGAGGAAAGCTGCCAGGACATGACCGATGGAGACTCTTTCTTAGTGTCCCCGGATTCCATACAGGTCTACAGCAGTAACGATGCTCCCAACCAGCCCAGCTTTAGCAACTTTGTCATAACGTACAGCAACGTGGGTGATTATGTCATCATGACCCTCGATATGCCGACTGATGGTACACTGGAGGAACTTAGCATCATCGGGGATTTCCTGATTGTTGAGATTGAACTTGTTGAAGAAGACGGACTGTTGCCAGTCAAAGTTTTGCCAGATTCAGGGGTAAGTTGTTCCTTGTTTTGCAAAAGCAATAGGCCTTGCAGAGTAGAGTATAGGCTAATAGCAAGTATGGGACCCAAAATTCATATCCTCGTTTTACTGATAAGGCCTTACACATAGGACCCAAATTCCACGTCCCCGTTTTGCTATTTAGGTCGTACAAGTGTATGGCTTGTACCCACGTGTCGTCATATCCGGCCACAAGGAGCGTGCCATATTATGGGAGACCGCCATCTTAGTCAGTAACTTTGTTTGAAAAATGCCAGATCGATGCTGTTTACACACAAATCTGACTAAGATGGCGACACTTCCGTTGGAAGGGTCGAGATGCGCACGCAGGTGGGGGGGGGGAGCCATAGGCTAACAGTCAAATAATTATGGGTCCAAAGCTTTCACTTCCTTGTTTTAGTAATTAAGCCTTACAGTGTATAGACCAATGGCAAATAATTATGGGACCCAAATTTCACTTCCTTGTTATAGTAATTAGGCTTTATGGTGTATAGATAGGCTAGAGGCAAACATAGGGCCCAAATGTCACACCCTGGTTTTGTTAATTAGGCCTTAGAGTGTATAGACTAACAGGCAGATATGGGACCCAAATTTCACATCCTCGGTTTTACTTCTTTTTTTTCCACATTACATTACTTTACTCTCTTACAAAAAACATCACACATAATTCTTCACATTACATTACTTTACTCTCTTACAAAATACATCACACAGAACTCTTCACATCACATTACTTTACTTTCTTACAAAATACATCACACAGAATTCTTCACATCACATTACTTTACTCTCTTACAAAATACATCACACAGAATTATTCACATCACATTACTTTACTCTCTTACAAAATGCATCACACAGAATTCTTCACATCACATTACTTTACTCTCTTACAAAATACGTCACACAGAATTCTTCACATCACATTACATTACTCTCTTACAAAATACATCACACAAAACTCTTCACATCACATTACTTTACTTTCTTACAAAATACATCACACAGAACTCTTCACATCACATTACTTTACTCTCTTACAAAATACATCACACAGAACTCTTCACATTACATTACTTTACTTTCTTACAAAATACATCACACAGAACTCTTCACATCACATTACTTTACTCTCTTACAAAATACATCACACAGAATTCTTCACATCACATTACTTTACTCTCTTACAAAATACATCACACAGAACTCTTCACATCACATTACTTTACTATCTTACAAAATACATCACACAGAACTCTTCACATTACATTACTTTACTTTCTTACAAAATACATCACACAGAACTCTTCACATCACATTACTTTACTCTCTTACAAAATACATCACACAGAACTCTTCACATCACATTACTTTACTTTCTTACAAAATACATCACACAGAACTCTTCACATTACATTACTTTACTTTCTTACAAAATACATCACACAGAACTCTTCACATTACATTACTTTACTCTCTTACAAAATACATCACACAGAACTCTTCACATTACTGTCTTCTCCATGTGGGACTCCTCCTCCTCCTTCCTCGTTTTTACTTATTAGGCCTTACATTGCATAAGCTAATGGCAAATATGGGAGCAGTATGAGTGTTGTGGGTGTGTTGTATGCTGCAGACTGATATCTACCCAGGGCAGTTTGCAGTGTTCACCGATACGCCTTTCGTTGAAGGAGAAATCACTATGAAATTCCTTCTCACTGAGGGATCATCCGGAACCATCACAGTCGACGTGTTCAAAGTGTGCACTCTTCCAAGAAGTGAGTTTGCATGCGTGCAAAACGTCTGTGCGTGTATGTGTGTGTGTGTGTGTGTGTGTGTGTGTGTGTGTGTGTGTGTGTGTGTATGTGTGTGTGTGTGTGTGTGTCTGTACCTGTCTGTCTGTATGCAGGAGAACCCCGGAAGCAAGTGCATCCTTTCTGACTAGTGCACCTTTTTGTGGTACCCTTCCTCGGTACCAACACACGTGGGCATCCTTTCAAAGCAAACGGTTATGGCACCAGACCAGATCGACTGAGCTATGGCCGAAATAGAGCCCTCACTGAACCCTCGAGCATTTTGGAATTGCGTCCTCTTTAACTGGCGTTTTGCGTAAGATAATAGGAATAAGTCACACGGGACTAAGTCAGGAAGAAAAGAGGGTGGGTGACCAACTGAACTCTGTTTTCTTGCAGAACATCCAAATCAGTTGCAGCAGTGTGGTCACTTGCATTGTCATGGTAAAATGAGAGACCTCGGGTACTAGTGTCTGGACAGCATGTCCAAAACGCCTGAAAGAAGTCTTCTCCACAGGACAGTTTCATTCTTCATTTCCGAGAAGAAAGTGACTTCAAAACACGTTGGAGCATAATGTATATACTCCTGTATGATTCACGTGACATACATTACCCAGCATGCAATAAGAAGCCCCAGTTCTTCCTGCTTTCTTTCGTTCTTTATTGTGATTCACGGTATGTCTGTATCTTCGAGGTTTTAGCTTGTTTGTTTGTTTGTTGGGGGTGAGGAAATGAGGCTAAAATCTGCCTGATCAATATATAGGGGAAGACGGGGTAAAAAGCGCATGGGCGGGTAAGAAGCCCACCCCAATTATCTCATGAAATAAAGAAAATTTCAGTCAAATTTTGCCCATGAGACGAATGCTAGACATTAACGCTCGTCTCATGGGCAAAATTAGACTGAAATTTGCTTCATTTCATGAGATAATTGGGGTGGGCTTCTTACCCGCCCATGCGCTTTGTACCTCGTCTTCCCCTAGATTTTCATTTCACTTACAATCCTACAGCCACTAGGCACAGTCTACACAGCCACTTGGCCCTTGAGCGAAAATAATTTTCCGACTCCAGAATGTTCATGGTATTTTGGGGGGGGGTTCTAACTCGTGGTCCAAAATGGAAACAAAAGAAGACAACAGAGAGGAAAGAAAAGTCACTTTTCAAAAATAATTCTGACAAAATTACCCAGATTGACAAAGACAAGCAGTGAGCTTGTCGAAAATTCTCTAAAGGTAATTTGTCTTTTCATTTTGTTTTTCTTCTTTCGTTTACCTTTTGGGACACTGGGTTGGAAGCAAGAACACTATACTCAGTGTTTACCTACCCAACCACCCACCCAACCACCCACCCTCCCGAATAAGGTTTATTAAAATTTGCGCTTTGTGATGGGGTTTTATTTTCTTGGAGAGGAGGGGTGTGTAGTATGGGTTTTTTTGTGGGTTTTTTTGCCATTTCTGTGTTGTTTTTTTAGGGTTTTTTTTTGTTTTTTCCCCCTTGCAAAGAAGGTTCTCTTTTCTCCAATGATTTGCACATTCAAAAAAAAATTAATGCAAACATCATCAATAAGCATGAATAGCTTATTAACAATCCAACTATGCCATAACATCGAAAATTGAGCAAATAGGCATAGTGTTTACATGTGCATACAACTTCATCTTTTTCATGTACAAACATAATACCTACAAATCAAAGTCTACAAGAATACATTACATGCTAATAGGGGGTTATTTTACATTTATATACCCACTCACCCATTGCCCCCCCCCCCTCCCCCACTCCCCCCCCTACCCCCCCCCCCCCCCCTCCCCCCCCCTCCCCCCCCCCCCCACCCCACCCCCCCTCCCACTCCCCCCCCCCCCCTCATTCTCACTCTCTCTATTCATACAAGTAATTATTTTCGCTGTCAGATCAACAGAACAGGTTGTGATATAATAATAGTATGTTCATTATTGTTATGCAATTAACATTTCTTAAAATAAATATGTTTACAGATTTGACATTAAAAAAAAACCACACAAAAACAAAAAACAAAAGCAGTCAAATAAGCGCTGAAATGATTATTTATTTATTTTTCTCCAAAAATGACAGCAGTGTGTGTAGTATGTTTTTGTCCAACTGTTTTTCAGATGATCTCTGTCTGATTGATATGGCGAGTGTGACAGACGCTTTGGGCTTCGACCCTGCTGAAGACCCGTCTGGTGATGTCCCGTTCGGTGTAGATGAGGATGGAAATGTAATCCTGGTAGAAGACCTTGCCTTCATCTCCGTTGGCGTCAAAATCATTGGCCACTGCTATGAATGGTACAGTATATACAGTAAAGTACCTTTATAAGCCCCCCACCCCACCAACCATGTGCATGAAATCGGTCCAAAAGTGTGGGGGGGGGGGGGGCGTTTATTAGGTAAGTGCCCCTAAGCAGAAAATCGGTCCTACGTGCAAACAGTAAAACGAGTCTAAGCAGAGAAGGTTGTCGAAGGTATTTGGATGGTATTAACTTGTTTCTATTAACTTGTTTTCCCTTGCTTTGTGTCATCTACTATCTTTCTGGCTTTGGGCCCATTCTCCTGCCTTTTTTTTCCACCTCAAACAAATCTTCCATATAGTTTTCTTCTTTGAGCTCCTCCGAAATCGGAATGTGTCGGATGAATGCAGCGAGGACACCAGTGAAAACTGGGAAACGGACACATACGTACCCATTGTGGCCGTATGGCCCGGGAAACGCAGAAGAAGAAGAAAAAAGAAGAGAAGAAGAAATAACTGTTTGTGTTCTGTGTTGCGTTTGCTATGTATCAACCTGATGTAAAGACCCCTGCGGACTTCTTGATTGATTGCAGCGAGTGCCAAGGCAATGACACGATCAACTGCGTACACATAGCCGACTGCTTAACCTGCCCCAACACCACCTGGACCGACTGTGACGCGGGCTGCGGAGAGATTGGCTACCGATACCTTGTCGCAGAAGACGGTGTCGTGGGCTTCCCTCAACCCTGCACTGAGGAGGAACAATATTGCGAAGGATCATGCATCAGTAAGCTCCCATGCAAGCTAAAGCGATGTGACCGTGATTAGTACTCTACGCCGTTTTGTACTTCCCCCCCCCCCCCCACCCACCCCACCCCCCGCAAAATTGCTTAAAATCATGTTCGCATAACAATAATAGACGAAATTGAACAGAGGGTAATTACTCTCTTTTTCTAATTAACTACCCTCCACCAAAACTGATTACGATACAAATCATCTAGCGTTACTTAGAAAACGAAGAGTAATGTACCTTTGTTCAATTTGAGTCATTCTCCTTCTGGGCATCACATTTTCATTCTTGATTAACCAAACTTTCTTCGAGGCTTAACCTAGTTTGTTCTAGTGTTGTATGTTGTGTATGTGTAACATGTTCAAGGTTAGAATGCTATGCCACTCTTGGACATGTGATGTTTTGTTTGTATGTTGTCCTCTCCAACATATTGTTGATGTGTACTGTGTTGGTGAAAGGTCATAAAGGCGAGCTTGGAACATTCTTTTTTAAGAATGATGCTTTGCTTGTCTCAATTTGGCTCTGATACAGGCATTGCTAGGTGGAGTGTTATCGCAATCAACGTTGGAGGAGGAGAGTTAAATAGAAAAAGAGAGTAATTACCCTTTGTTCAATTTCGTCATCTCCTCTCTTGGCCTAACTATTTCATTCTTTGATTATTCATACAATTTTATTAAATGTAAAGAATACACCATGACTAGACACAACTCGTGACTACACATTAGCACAAACACCTGGAATTATCATTCAAGCACCTTGCAAACCAAAACTGTACAACCCCCCCAAATGTCTTATTTTAAAAAAAACATGTTTGCATACAAATATCATCAGGCCCGCGAACGTCCATAAGGATCTATGATCAATTGGACGTTAATCTCACCCTCCTCATACAAAGTATGCATTACGGCCTCACTGACCACCCCATGAGCGAAGCCCTTGAGATTTGATTCCAAACATCTCCTGACCACCTCTTAAACTTCTAGCAATGCATAAAAAAACCCACCTATGTAGGTATGGTGAAAAAGCTGTGGTGGTTGTTGGCTTGCCCTGGCTAAAAGACTCAGGGATCATCCCAATAGCAGAAGCACTTGAAAACACCTCTGGGACAAGTGCACCAGCGGCTTGCGGATGAGAACGTGACCTGTGTGGACCGTTTGTGATTACCCCGCCACGTGGGCAAGTCACACTCCGTCTTCGGAGGATTTTATGGAGACTGATGAATGTTATGCTAGGAGCTTGTCACGGCTAAAAAACCAATCCCTGCATAACTGTGCAGAAAATAACAACATTTTGATGTAGCCTTGGTGTGCTAGCTTAGGTCAATTGGTCTGACACAGCCTTAGATGCCAAGGCGGGAGAGCTACGCGTGGAGTAGTATTACCTTAAGTTGAGAAGAAAGTGTGAAAAATCTTCTTCTTTACCTATGTATGTTGTGTTGTTGTTGGCTTACCCTGGCTAAAAAAAAAACCTCCAGGGATCACCCCAACAACAGGAAACATTTGAACACTATGGTACAAGTGCACCAGCTGCGGATGAGAACATAACGTGTGTGACCGCTTTTTGACTGCCCCGCCGCTTGGGCAGCCACACTACTCCGTCTTCGGGGGATTTGGGAGATTGATGTTATGCTTAGGAGCTTGTCATGGCTAAAGACAATCCCCGCATAACTATGCATAGCATAACAACATTTTGATGTAGCCTTTGTGTTCTAGCCTTTGTCAGTTGGTCTGGCACAGCCTTAAGCCAAGACGGACCTATGTATACAACAGTGCATAATGACCACGCTGACCAGAGCATGACCAGACCACCTGAACTCCGCACCAGACAGAGAAACTACCATCTCTAGTTAAAGGGAGAATACTCTTGCTTTACTCTTTAACCCAAACCTGGAGTTAAGAGTTTCCCTTTCTACCACTAACAAAATCTCAGTGCTTGGACCCCAAAAAAATCCTAAGAAATCAATAACAATCATGAAAATCGAAAGAAATCTTTCCATTTAAGACACTAATATACCAGCCCCTCCACCAAATTTTGCTAAGATCCGTCCAGTAGTTTTTAAGATAATTGATACACAGTCAGACACACAGACACGACCCAACACATAAACCGTCTGTCGGGCCAATTTTCATATCTGTATTTTTAAAAATCGGGACTTTACTGGTGTGGCACTGCCTCTGGGCATTGTCCCCAGTAATGCTCCCACCATCTTTGTATTTACAAATGTCCCATATGTGTCTGTGACCGACGAGAGGACGTAAAACACCATTTTGTCCAATTAAATACAATGGACCATGGATGCGAAAAGGAGGATTTGACAATTCATATTTGTATGTTAAAAATTCGGGACTTACTCGGTCACCAGTAAAGTCCGAATTTTTTAACAATACAAATATGAATTGTCAAATCCTCCTTTTTCGCATCCATGGTCTATATTATTATTAATTGGAAAAATGGTGTTTTACGTCCTCTCGGTCATAGACACACATGGGACATTTGTATATACAAAGATGGTGGGAATGATACTGGATGCAATGCCCAGAGGCAGTGCAACAACACAGTAAAGTCCCGATTTTTAAAAATACAGATATGAAAATTGGCCCGACAGACGGTTTATGTGTTGGGTCGTGTCTGTGTGTCTGACTGTGTATCAATTATCTTAAAAACTACTGGACGGATCTTATCAAAATTTGGTGGAGGGGCTGGTATATTAGTGTCTTAAATGGAAAGATTTCTTTCGATTTTCATGATTGTTATTGATTTCTTAGGATTTTTTTGGGGTCCAAGCACTGAGATTTTGTTAGTGGTAGAAAGGGAAACTCTTAACTCCAGGTTTGGGTTAAAGAGTAAAGCAAGAGTATTCTCCCTTTAACTAGAGATGGTAGTTTCTCTGTCTGGTGCGGAGTTCAGGTGGTCTGGTCATGCTCTGGTCAGCGTGGTCATTATGCACTGTTGTATACATAGGTCCGTCTTGGCTTAAGGCTATGCCAGACCAACTGACATAGGCTAGAACACCAAGGCTACATCAAAATGTTATGTTCTGCATAGTTATGCGGGGGTTGTCTTTAGCCATGACAAAACTCCTAACATAACATCAATCTCCCAAATCCCCCGATGACGGAGTGTGGTTGGCCACGTGGCGAGGTAATCAAAAACGGTCACACACGTTATGTTCTCATCCGCAGCTGGTGCACTTGTACCATAGTGTTCAAGTGCTTCTCCTGTTGGGATGATCCCTGGAGTCTTTTAGCCAGGGTAAGCCAACAACAACACAACATTACATAGGTAAAAGAAGAAGATTTTTAACACTTTCTTCTCAACTGAAGTATAACTACTCACGCGTAGCTCTCCCGCCTTGGCATCTAAGGCTGTGTCAGACCAATTGACATAAGCTAGAACACCAAGGCTACATCAAAATGTTGTTATGTTCTGCATAGTTATGCGGGGATTGTCTTTAGCCATGGCAAGCTCCTAGCATAACATCATCAGTCTCCAAAATCCCCCGAAGACGGAGTGTGGCTGCCCACGTGGCGGGGCAATCAAAAAACGGTCACACACGTAATGTTCTCATCCATAGCTGGTGCACTTGTACCATAGTGTTCAAGTGCTTCTGCTATTGGGATGATCCCTGGAGTCTTTTAGCCAGGGATCGACAAACAACAACAACAGCTTTCACCATACCTACATAGGTGGGTTTTTTTATGCATTGCTAGAAGTTGAAGAGTGGTCAGGAGATGTTTGGAATCAAATCTAAGGGCTTCGCTCATGGGGTGGTCAGTGAGGCCGTAATGCATACTTGTATGAGGAGAGTGAGTTTAGCGTCCAATTGATCATAGATCCTTATGGACGTTCTCCATGAGAATACTTGTATGCAAACATGTTTTTTTTAAAATAATACATTTGGGGGGGTTGTACAGTTTGGTTTGCAAGGTGCTTGAATGTAATTCCAGGTGTTTTGCTAATGTGTAGTCACGAGTTGTGTGTAGTCATGGTGTAGTCTTTACATTATAATTGTATGAATAATCAAAGAATGAAATAGTGAGGCCAAGAGAGGAGATGACGAAATTGAACAAAGGGTAAAAACTCTCTTTTTCTAATTAACTCCCCTCCACCAACGTTGATTACGATACCATCCACCTAGCAATGCGTGGGTCAGAACCAAAAGTGAGACAAGCAAAGCATCATTCTTAAAAAAGAATGTGCCAAGTTCGCCTTTATGACCCTCCACCCACACAGTACACATCAACAATGGTGGAGAGGACAACATACAAACAAATCAACACATATCCAAGAGTGGCATAGCCTTCTAACCTTGAATATGTTACACATAAACAACACACAACACAGAACAAACTGGTAAGCCTCGAAAGAAAGTTTGGTTAATCAAAGAATGAAATAGTGAGGCCAAGAGAGGAGATGACGAAATTGAACAAAGGGTAATTACTCTCTTTTTCTAATTAACGCTAGGTGGATGGTATCGTAATCAACATTGGTGGAGGGGAGTTAATTAGAAAAAGAGAGTAATTACCCTTTGTTCAATTTCGTCTATTATTGTATGCAAACATGTTTTAAGCATTTTGCGGGGGGTGGGGGTGGGTGGGGGGGGGGGGGGGAAGTACACGGCTAGAGTACTAATCACGGTCACATCGCTTTAGCTTGCATGGGAGCTTACTGATGCATGATCCTTCGCAATATTGTTCCTCCTCAGTGCAGGGTTGAGGGAAGCCCACGACACCGTCTTCTGCGACAAGGTATCGGTAGCCAATCTCTCCGCAGCCCGCGTCACAGTCGGTCCAGGTGGTGTTGGGGCAGGTTAAGCAGTCGGCTATGTGTACGCAGTTGATCGTGTCATTGCCTTGGCACTCGCTGCAATCAATCAAGAAGTCCGCAGGGGTCTTTACATCAGGTTGATACATAGCAAACGCAACACAGAACACAAACAGTTATTTCTTCTTTCTTCTTTTTTCTTCTTCTTCTGCGTTCCCGGGCCATACGGCCACAATGGGTACGTATGTGTCCGTTTCCCAGTTTTCACTGGTGTCCTCGCTGCATTCATCCGACACATTCCGATTTTCGGGAGGAGCTCAAAGGAGAAAACTATATGGAAGATTTTTTTGAGGGGAGAAAAGGCAGGAGAATGGGCCAAAAGCCAGAAAGATAGTAGATGACACCAAGCAAGGAAAACAAGTTAATAGAAACAAGTTAATACCATCCAAATACCTTCGACAACCTTCTCTGCTTAGACTCGTTTTACTGTTTGCACGTAGGACCGATTTTCTGCTTAGGGGCACTTACCTAATAAACGCCCCCCCCCCCCCCACACTTTTGGACCGATTTCATGCACATGGTTGGTGGGGTGGGGGGCTTATAAAGGTACTTTACTGTATATACTGTACCATTCATAGCAGTGGCCAATGATTTTGACGCCAACGGAGATGAAGGCAAGGTCTTCTACCAGGATTACATTTCCATCCTCATCTACACCGAACGGGACATCACCAGACGGGTCTTCAGCAGGGTCGAAGCCCAAAGCGTCTGTCACACTCGCCATATCAATCAGACAGAGATCATCTGAAAAACAGTTGGACAAAAACATACTACACACACTGCTGTCATTTTTGGAGAAAAATAAATAAATAATCATTTCAGCGCTTATTTGACTGCTTTTGGTTTTTTTTGTTTTTTTATTTTTTTTTATGTCAAATCTGTAAACATATTTATTTTAAGAAAAGTTAATTGCATAACAATAATGAACATACTATTATTATATCACAACCTGTTCTGTTGATCTGTACAGCGAAAATAATTACTTGTATGAATAGAGAGAGTGAGAATGAGGGGGGGGGGGGGGGGGGGGAGGTGGGAGGGGGGGAGGGGGGGGAGGGGGGGAGGGGGGGGGGGCAATGGGTGAGTGGGTATATAAATGTAAAATAACCCCCTATTAGCATGTAATGTATTCTTGTAGACTTTGATTTGTAGGTATTATGTTTGTACATGAAAAAGATGAAGTTGTATGCATATGTAAACACTATGCCTATTTGCTCAATTTTCGATGTTATGGCATAGTTGGATTGTTAATAAGCTATTCATGCTTATTGATGATGTTTGCATTAATTTTTTTTTGAATGTGCAAATCATTGGAGAAAAGAGAACCTTCTTTGCAAGGGGGAAAAAACAAAAAAAAACCCTAAAAAAACAACACAGAAATGGCAAAAAAACCCACAAAAAAACCCATACTACACACCCCTCCTCTCCAAGAAAATAAAACCCCATCACAAAGCGCAAATTTTAATAAACCTTATTCGGGAGGGTGGGTGGTTGGGTGGGTGGTTGGGTAGGTAAACACTGAGTATAGTGTTCTTGCTTCCAACCCAGTGTCCCAAAAGGTAAACGAAAGAAGAAAAACAAAATGAAAAGACAAATTACCTTTAGAGAATTTTCGACAAGCTCACTGCTTGTCTTTGTCAATCTGGGTAATTTTGTCAGAATTATTTTTGAAAAGTGACTTTTCTTTCCTCTCTGTTGTCTTCTTTTGTTTCCATTTTGGACCACGAGTTAGAACCCCCCCCCAAAATACCATGAACATTCTGGAGTCGGAAAATTATTTTCGCTCAAGGGCCAAGTGGCTGTGTAGACTGTGCCTAGTGGCTGTAGGATTGTAAGTGAAATGAAAATCTAGGGGAAGACGAGGTACAAAGCGCATGGGCGGGTAAGAAGCCCACCCCAATTATCTCATGAAATGAAGCAAATTTCAGTCTAATTTTGCCCATGAGACGAGCGTTAATGTCTAGCATTCGTCTCATGGCAAATTTGACTGAAATTTTCTTTATTTCATGAGATAATGGGGGTGGGCTTCTTACCCGCCCATGCGCTTTTTACCCCGTCTTCCCCTATATATTGATCAGGCAGATTTTAGCCCTCATTTCCACCTCACCCCCAACAAACAAACAAACAAGCTAAAACCTCGAAGATACAGACATACCGTGAATCACAATAAAGAACGAAAGAAAGCAGGAAGAACTGGGGCTTCTTATTGCATGCTGGGTAATGTATGTCACGTGAATCATACAGGAGTATATACATTATGCTCCAACGTGTTTTGAAGTCACTTTCTTCTCGGAAATGAAGAATGAAACTGTCCTGTGGAGAAGACTTCTTTCAGGCGTTTTGGACATGCTGTCCAGACACTAGTACCCGAGGTCTCTCATTTTACCATGACAATGCAAGTGACCACACTGCTGCAACTAATTTGGAAATTCTGCAAGAAAACAAGAGTTCAGCTGGTCACCCACCCTCTTTTCTTCCTGACTTAGTCCCGTGTGACTTATTCCTATTAATCTTACGCAAAACGCCAGTTAAAGAGGACGCAATTCCAAAATGCTCGAGGGTTCAGTGAGGGCTCTATTTCGGCCATAGCTCAGTCGATCTGGTCTGGTGCCATAACCGTTTGCTTTGAAAGGATGCCCACGTGTGTTGGTACCGAGGAAGGGTACCACAAAAAGGTGCACTAGTCAGAAAGGATGCACTTGCTTCCGGTTCTCTGCATACAGACAGACAGACAGACACACACACACACACACACATACACACACACACACACACACACACACACACACACACACACACACACACACGCACAGACGTTTGCACGCATGCAAACTCACTTCTTGGAAGAGTGCACACTTTGAACACGTCGACTGTGATGGTTCCGGATGATCCCTCAGTGAGAAGGAATTTCATAGTGATTTCTCCTTCAACGAAAGGCGTATCGGTGAACACTGCAAACTGCCCTGGGTAGATATCAGTCTGCAGCATACAACACACCCACAACACTCATACTGCTCCCATATTTGCCATTAGCTTATGCAATGTAAGGCCTAATAAGTAAAAACGAGGAAGGAGGAGGAGGAGTCCCACATGGAGAAGACAGTAATGTGAAGAGTTCTGTGTGATGTTTTTTGTAAGAGAGTAAAGTAATGTAATGTGAAGAGTTCTGTGTGATGTATTTTGTAAGAAAGTAAAGTAATGTAATGTGAAGAGTTTTGTGTGATGTATTTTGTAAGAAAGTAAAGTAATGTAATGTGAAGAGTTCTGTGTGATGTATTTTGTAAGAGAGTAAAGTAATGTATTTGTGAAGAGTTCTGTGTGATGTATTTTGTAAGAAAGTAAAGTAATGTAATGTGAATAGTTCTGTGTGATGTATTTTGTAAGAAAGTAAAGTAATGTGATGTGAAGAGTTCTGTGTGATGTATTTTGTAAGAAAGTAAAGTAATGTCATGTGAAGAGTTCTGTGTGATGTATTTTATAAGAGAGTAAAGTAATGTGATGTGAAGAGTTCTGTGTGATGTATTTTGTAAGAAAGTAAAGTAATGTGACGTGAAGAGTTCTGTGCGATGTATTTTGTAAGAAAGTAAAGTAAAGTAAAGTAATGTAATGTGAAGAATTCTGTGTGATGTATTTTGTAAGAAAGTAAAGTAATGTAATGTGAAAGGTTCTGTGTGATGTATTTTGTAAGAGAGTAAAGTAATGTGATGTGAAGAATTCTGTGTGATGTATTTTGTAAGAAAGTAAAGTAATGTGAATGTGAAGAATTCTGTGTGATGCATTTTGTAAGAGAGTAAAGTAATGTGATGTGAAGAATTCTGTGTGATGTATTTTGTAAGAGAGTAAAGTAATGTGATGTGAAGAGTTCTGTGTGATGTATTTTGTAAGAAAGTAAAGTAATGTGATGTGAAGAATTTTGTGTGATGTATTTTGTAAGAGAGTAAAGTAATGTAATGTGAAGAATTCTGTGTGATGTATTTTGTAAGAAAGTAAAGTAATGTAATGTGAAAAAAAAAAAAAACCGAGGATGTGAAATTTGGGTCCCATATCTGCCTGTTAGTCTATACACTCTAAGGCCTAATTAACAAAACCAGGGTGTGACATTTGGGCCCTATGTTTGCCTCTAGCCTATCTATACACCATAAAGCCTAATTACTATAACAAGGAAGTGAAATTTGGGTCCCATAATTATTTGCCATTGGTCTATACACTGTAAGGCTTAATTACTAAAACAAGGAAGTGAAAGCTTGGACCCATAATTATTTGACTGTTAGCCTATGGCTCCCCCCCACCTGCGTGCGCATCTCGACCCTTCCAACGGAAGTGTCGCCATCTTAGTCAGATTTGTGTGTAAACAGCATCGATCTGGCATTTTTCAAACAAAGTTACTGACTAAGATGGCGGTCTCCCATAATATGGCACGCTCCTTGTGGCCGGATATGACGACACGTGGGTACAAGCCATTACACTGTACGACCTAAATAGCAAAAACGGGGACGTGGAATTTGGGTCCTATGTGTAGGCCTTATCAGTAAAACGAGGATATGAATTTTGGGTCCCATACTTGCTATTAGCCTATACTCTACTCTGCAAGGCCTATTGCTTTTGCAAAACAAGGAACAACTTACCCCTGAATCTGGCAAAACTTTGACTGGCAACAGTCCGTCTTCTTCAACAAGTTCAATCTCAACAATCAGGAAATCCCCGATGATGCTAAGTTCCTCCAGTGTACCATCAGTCGGCATATCGAGGGTCATGATGACATAATCACCCACGTTGCTGTACGTTATGACAAAGTTGCTAAAGCTGGGCTGGTTGGGAGCATCGTTACTGCTGTAGACCTGTATGGAATCCGGGGACACTAAGAAAGAGTCTCCATCGGTCATGTCCTGGCAGCTTTCCTCGGTGACTGCAACAACATTAAGCACACGCATACAATTTAACAGTTCTTCCAATTATAAGAGGACGAATGTACATGTATGTACACAGACTAAATCCTGTATAATTCAAAGATGCATGGACTTAATTGAGGGTGTGTGTGTGTTAATGTCTCCACATAATGCCGGGGACATCCCGCTATCGCTACGTAACGATAACACTACCGGGCTATATCACTACAGCACCCCACAATGCCACGTTACCGATATCTAATAAACCTCTACACCGAATCATTTATGTTTTGTATGTCGGTCAATTATCTGAAGCTGATGGGTCCCATGGAGTAACTATTACAAAACAATTACACCGGATACAGCATGTTTTGCCCAGTATCTCGAGACTGTTTGCACCGAATCCCTGCAAATTGTGCATGGCGGTATAAATATTTGAAATGATAGTGGGTGTCGGTCTACTCTCTCTGTGAGAAACACACACACACACGCACGCACGCACGCATGCACGCACGCACGCACGCACGCACGCACGCACACGCAACACACGCACGCAAAGCCACCACACGCACGCACGTTGTCATTTTTCCAATAGGCCTAAGATGAATGGTAGAGTAACCTGATGTAATCAGAAATGAAAATTTGTTGTCATTTGTTGATTATCATGTGTGCATGCTTTTCTGTTTTATGTTTTATTTTTTCTGTTTGCATGATTTTTAGTTTAGGTTGAGCGCAAAATGTAAAAAAAAAGCTGTTCAAAGCGTATTTCTTTATGCTCAATAAAAATCATGTTGACTTGACTTGACCTGGACACACACACACACCACACACACACACACACACATGCGCGCACGCGCCACACGTTCGACATAATTTAGATACATCAGAGAGTGAATGGAGCAGGTTTTGTTATTCCATATCTTAAAATAGAAAAATCATATTATTTAGGCAGAGGTATCTCAATATTCACTTCTGAGTTACACGCAATAATGCGAGCTCTAGAATTTATTACTGCTGTACCTTATTCCATTAATTTCTTTTATAACATCTTATTTTGTGTAGATTCTAATTAACCTCTTGACTGCCAGAGAAAATAAAAGAAAAAAATCATTGGGCAAATCATGCCATGAAAAAGACTACTGATAGAGCCAATCTGGCAAAATGGTCTGGGGATATTACTCTCTTGACTGTGTTAGAGCAAAAACCAGCATATCAGAGTTATTCCTCTTCATCTGATGACATCATCAGTGATGTCATCAGGTCAGTACGTAATACGTTGGTGGAGAACAACAGCAAAACAGGTAAATATATTGTCTTTGAAATCGACCATATTATTATTCATTGTATTAATACAAAAGGTATTGGTATTGAATTTTGCTGGGTACCATCCCATTGTGGGATTTATTGGAATGAGGTTGCTGATAGAAACTTAAACAAATAAATAAATGTCTGTATACGGTTTAGTATAATATACAGTGTTTAGTCTACTGCATCAATACATTCAATGGGATATTTGCTTTCCTGTTCTCACAATTTTTTCGGGTTATCTCTTCGTAATTTTATTTTCGAAATGCTGATGTTGATCATAAGCATCACACACGCCCCTTTTTAGGTTCCCTTTATGTTCTACTTTTTGTTTTTCTTTTTCTTTCTTTTGTTCTTTTGATCAATCATCATAGATAAAACCCTTTGTGAAGCTGGTTTTTTAATTTTTTTTATAAAACTAGTGGATTCTTTCAATTGCTGCTTAATGTATGATTTGTTTATTTGATAATGATGGCTATTCGGTATGATTGAGTTAATCACTGTATTATTTAGTTCCTTAAAAGAATATTGTGTTGCTGCAACTTGTATTATAGAAAAAAGAACCTTCTTTGAAAAGGGGCCAAATTTTGTTAATAGAGATTTCTTAGTCGTTCTACTCATAACTTGTCAAATAATCACCGGTAGGTGGTGGAGTTCCAGTAGGTGGTGGAGTTCCAGTAGGTGGTGGGGTTCCAGTAGGTGGTGGGGTTCCTGTTGGTGGTGGTGTTCCTGTTGGTGGTGGTGTTCCTGTTGGTGGTGGTGTTCCTGTTGGTGGTGGTGTTCCAGTAGGTGGTGGAGTTCCGGTAGGGGGTGGAGTTCCAGTAGGTGGTGGAGTTCCAGTAGGTGGTGGGGTTCCTGTTCCTGTAGGTGGTGGTGTTCCTGTTGGTGGTGGAGTTCCTGTTGGTGGTGGTGTTCCTGTAGGTGGTGGTGTTCCTGTAGGTGGTGGTGTTCCAGTAGGTGGTGGAGTTCCAGTAGGTGGTGGAGTTCCAGTAGGTGGTGGAGTTCCAGTAGGTGGTGGGGTTCCAGTAGGTGGTGGAGTTCCAGTCGGTGGTGGAGTTCCAGTAGGTGGTGGAGTTCCTGTAGGTGGTGGAGTTCCAGTAGGTGGTGGGGTTCCAGTGGGTGGTGGAGTTCCTGTAGGTGGTGGAGTTCCTGTAGGTGGTGGAGTTCCAGTAGGTGGTGGAGTTCCAGTAGGTGGTGGAGTTCCAGTAGGTGGTGGAGTTCCAGAGGGTGGTGGGGTTCCAGTGGGTGGTGGAGTTCCAGTAGGTGGTGGAGTTCCGGTAGGTGGTGGTGTTCCAGTAGGTGGTGGAGTTCCTGTAGGTGGTGGTTGGTGGTGGTGTTCCTGTTGGTGGTGGGGTTCCGGTAGGTGGTGGGGTTCCAGTAGGTGGTGGAGTTCCAGTAGGTGGTGGGGTTCCAGTAGGTGGTGGAGTTCCAGTAGGTGGTGGGGTTCCTGTAGGTGGTGGAGTTCCAGTGGGTGGTGGAGGTAGGTGGTGGAGTCCAGTAGGTGGTGGAGTTCCAGTAGGAGGTGGAGTTCCAGTGGGTGGTGGAGTTCCAGTAGGTGGTGGTAGGAGTTCCAGTAGGTGGTGGAGTTCCAGTAGGTGGTGGAGTTCCAGTAGGTGGTGGAGTTCCGGTAGGTGGTGGAGTTCCTGTAGGTGGTGGGGTTCCAGTAGGTGGTGGAGTTCCTGTAGGTGGTGGAGTTCCGGTAGGTGGTGGGGTTCCTGTAGGTGGTGGAGTTCCTGTAGGTGGTGGAGTTCCAGTGGGTGGTGGAGTTCCAGTGGGTGGTGGAGTTCCAGTGGGTGGTGGAGTTCCGGTAGGTGGTGGAGTTCCGGTAGGTGGTAGGTAGGTGGTGGGGTTCCTGTAGGTGGTGGTGTTCCAGTAGGTGGTGGAGTTCCAGTGGGTGGTGGAGTTCCAGTGGGTGGTGGGGTTCCAGTGGGTGGTGGAGTTCCAGTAGGTGGTGGAGTGCCGGTAGGTGGTGGGGTTCCGGTAGGTGGTGGAGTTCCAGTAGGTGGTGGGGTTCCAGTAGGTGGTGGAGTTCCTGTAGGAGGTGGAGTTCCAGTAGGTGGTGGAGTACCAGTAGGTGGTGGGGTTCCAGTAGGTGGTGGAGTTCCAGTAGGTGGTGGAGTTCCGGTAGGTGGTGGAGTTCCAGTAGGTGGTGGTGTTCCGGTAGGTGGAGGAGTTCCAGTAGGTGGTGGAGTTCCGGTAGGTGGTGGGGTTCCAGTAGGTGGTGGGGTTCCAGTAGGTGGTGGAGTTCCAGTAGGTGGTGGAGTTCCGGTAGGTGGTGGAGTACCAGTAGGTGGTGGGGTTCCGGTAGGTGGTGGGGTTCCAGTAGGTGGTGGAGTTCCAGTGGGTGGTGGGGTTCCAGTAGGTGGTGGAGTTCCAGTAGGTGGTGGAGTTCCAGTAGGTGGTGGAGTTCCAGTAGGTGGTGGAGTTCCAGTAGGTGGTGGAGTTCCAGTAGGAGGTGGGGTTCCAGTAGGTGGTGGAGTTCCAGTAGGTGGTGGGGTTCCAGTAGGTGGTGGGGTTCCTGTAGGTGGTGGTGTTCCTGTAGGTGGTGGGGTTCCTGTAGGTGGTGGAGTTCCGGTGGGTGGTGGTGTTCCAGTAGGTGGTGGAGTTCCTGTAGGTGGTGGGGTTCCAGTAGGTGGTGGAGTGTAGGTGGTGGGGTTCCAGTAGGTGGTGGAGTTCCAGTAGGAGGTGGGGTTCCAGTAGGTGGTGGAGTTCCAGTAGGAGGTGGGGTTCCAGTAGGTGGTGGAGTTCCAGTAGGAGGTGGGGTTCCAGTAGGTGGTGGAGTTCCAGTAGGAGGTGGGGTTCCAGTAGGTGGTGGAGTTCCAGTAGGTGGTGGAGTTCCAGTAGGTGGTGTTGGTTCCTGTAGGTGGTGGAGTTCCAGTGGGTGGTGGAGTTCCTGTAGGTGGTGGAGTTCCAGTGGGTGGTGGAGTTCCTGTAGGTGGTGGAGTTCCAGTGGGTGGTGGAGTACCAGTGGGTGGTGGAGTTCCGGTGGGAGGTGGAGTTCCGGTAGGTGGTGGAGTACCGGTAGGTGGTGGAGTTCCTGTAGGTGGTGGGGTTCCTGTAGGTGGTGGAGTTCCGGTAGGTGGTGGAGTGCCGGTAGGAGGTGGGGTTCCGGTAGGAGGTGGAGTTCCTGTAGGTGGTGGCGTTCCTGTAGGTGGTGGAGTTCCAGTAGGTGGTGGAGTTCCAGTAGGTGGTGGAGTGCCGGTAGGTGGTGGGGTTCCGGTAGGTGGAGGAGTTGGAACTGGTAATAAACACAGTATCTGTATGCAAGTCTGAGCCGTTTTTGGTATTCTATCGTATATTTAAAAATCCCACATCATGTTCTTATAGCTATTATAAATCGAATCAAATTTTACGAACTAATAGATTAGAAGGAAAAATGTCCAGCAACAACAAGCTAGAAGCTTGTGTTATGAACTCTATGCACTCGATAATATGGTTCGACGACTGTTGAACACAGCTGAATAAATGCTGATGTACTATGGACCTAATTAAATGGTTTAAACCAAGTACAAGTTGTTTTTGTTTTCGTTTCTACTTTTCTACTATCTCTTTGTTGGTTGAAATTGTTTGTATAAATAATTGTGTAAATTTGGTTATTGCAGTTGTCAAGTTATAATCTGTGTAATGAATATTCTAATGAGCACAATATAAGCTTTAATAAGCTTGTTGCTACTTTGCTACTCTTGGTGTATCGTAGTGCTTTTTTGTTACTCTGGCTTAAAGACTCCAGGGATCATCCCAACAGCCGAAGCACTTGAACACTATGGCACAAAATGCACCAGCTAGGGATGAGAACATTACATGTGTGACCGTTTTTGATTACCCCGCCACGTGGGCAGCCACACTCCGACTTCGGAGGAATATGAGGTTATCCAAACATGCACGCACGCACATACACGCACACGCGTCACACAGAGAGATAGACAGACAAACATACGCACATACATACATGCATACAGACAAACACACACACAAACACACACACACACACACACACACACTATGTACACAAACACGCACGCACACAAACTCGCACACACACACACACGCACACGCACACGCACGCACGCACGCACACACATACACACACACACACACACACACACACGCGCAACACGCACACAAGCACACGCACACGCACACACACACACGTACACACACACACACACACACTACACACACACACACATGCGTGCACACAAAAAAAGTTACAAAACGTTCTATTATGAAGCATAGCAAAACACACAGACGCACACACATATATATACACACACAAACATGCACATGTACACACGCACGCACACACACATGCACACACGCACGCATGCACACACGCACACACAGAAGACTGAGGAGGAAACAACAGTAGAAATGAAATGAAGGAGTACACAGATTAGGATCGAAATAGAGTGGTTTTGAGAGAAGACTTGAAAGAAGGCAGAGTTTGAGCTTTTATTTGGGTGAAAGAGGCACTTTGTTCCAAGAGGTAGGAGCCCGGAAAGAGAAACAACATTCACCAAGATGGTAGCGAAGAATCTGGAGGATATGAGAGTCAGAGGAGGAACGTAGTTGTCTAGATGGAGTATATAGATATTCCGAAGATCAGTCAGACCGTTCAGGGATTAACCCTTTCCCCGCCAGCCATTTTTCATCCAAAATGTTCTCTCAAACTTACCTAGGTAAAGGAAAGTTGTCATCTGTCATGTTATATACATGTCTTTATACCTTGGTTGCTGTTTTCTGTATTCTGTGATGGCTATAATTATAAACAAACCTGGAGCCTCCTTTATGAAGAGGGTTTCAGGCTTAATCCTCTGCGCCTGCGACCTGTGTGCTGCTGTTTTAATTTATTCTTTTGTATCCCCGATCCCATGTGAAATGACCACTAGATCCAGCAGTACTACAGACCACATCCACATGTGAACAACTCTGCGAAACATGACAGAGTAGCTTGCGCGGTATGAATCACACCAGAAAATATTTTCCAAAATGTTCGCATACAGAATCTTTTTAAAAGCAGAAAATCTTTACAACAACAATAACAACAAGAACAAGAACAGGAACGAAAACACCAAACTCACCATGTGAGCATGCTGTCAGCTCATCCACTGAAAGCCCACCCTGGTATTGGAATTGTGGATTGTTTCTACCTCTGATCACTATTCGGATCAGTGGCCTCTGAATTTCCCTACAT
>CM065702.1:47019662-47024606 GCA_017654935.2 Phymorhynchus buccinoides | reverse complement strand
TCTACCTGATGGACTAAGTGTCTTGTCCAAGATGCATCCACAGTATCATGATTAAGAAGACTTCATGGCAATTGGCTGTGCTATGGGGCAGACTTATTCCCATGGGCCCAGGGCTGTATGCAGCAAAGAAACAAAGGAAGCCAGTGCAGTGGGTCCTAGTTTAGCCGTCATTGTTCTTTGCACACACACACACACACACACACACACACACACACACACACCCACACACACACACACACACACACACACACACACACCCCACACACAACACACACACACACACACACACACACACACACACACACACACAACCTACATTGTGTATGTACAATTATTTCTCATTGTCATGGCATATTTTGAAATCAATTTGCCTGGAGTTGCATCTGTAATAGATGCAGCGAAATGTGTGCTACATTGCGTTAACAGAGCGCGTTTTTCAGAGACCATATTTTAACCACAAACTAGTAAAACAAAATAAATAAATAAATAAAATAACATAAAATAAAAACCATCTGTTGAAATTCAACCTGACGGATATAATCTATTCACTAACTCATAAGAAACGGGCAATGATATATTTATACTATTTGGGGCTTATTTCAGTTACTATTTGGAGCAATTTCTGGGGAAAGATTGCTGATCTGCAGTATCCAATGGGATTTCGTGTTACAAAACCCAGTTAACTAGTTGGTTTTCATGATAGAATGCCACTTAAGCAGTTAACTGACCGGAAGCGGAAATTGATAATATCAGTTAACTAGTTAACTGGAATCAGAAAGTCCACTTAACTGATATATTAAAGCCAGTTAAGTAGTTACTGGTATTTTATCACGTTTGAGCCCCATAGTTCTGTCATTTTAGGAAGGGCTTCGTCATTGACTGCCGGAAATGAGACAAAAGAGTTAAAGCAAGGGAAACGACTCTCACTCCTTTGACTAGGTACAAAAAGGGGATTTGTGGTTCCCAGAAACGTCACGGTAATATACTGTGGCGGTACCATAGCCGATGAGGTTTAACCGAGGCGCGGTTACCGCTACACCTATCTGTATTAATTTTAAAAAATCGGTACTTTACTGGTTTCGTACTGCCTCCGGGCATTGCCTCCAGTATTGTTCCCACCATATTTGTATTTACAAATGTCCCATATGTGTCTTATTCAGACCACAGAGGACGTAAAACTCCATTTTCCGTCCCAGAAAGGTTTTCCTTTTTTTTTTTTTTTTTTTTAAACAAAAATGTTTCTCACGTTCTTATAAATAAATAAGTTCGATAAATAAATAAAAAATGGGTCTAAACAGCTCTGCCAGATAGCAGAGGCCAGGGGGGGGGGGGGGGGTGGGGGGTGGCAGCTGCTATTTCGGTGAGCTGGGTTAAAAACTTGTTTATATAGTGTAGATGCCTTGCCCAGGGTACATTCCAGATTTTACAACAGCTGTTTGTCTTCTTTTCCACAGGAAGACTACGAAGAAATTGTAGACTGTGACTACTGCGAGTGCGTGGACGGCTTCATCGAGTGCATGCCAATGTGCGACAACATCACCGACTGCAACAATGTGAGTTGTTGATATACCCTGGCTAAAAGACACCAGGGACCATCCCAACAGCCTCCCCGTGGGATACCGGGGGGGGCGGGGTCTTTCGTAAAAATAGTTCCCCCACCTTCTGGAAGTTCTGTGCTTGTAGCTTTCCTCTAATCTGCCACTCTCTTTGACTCTACCCTTTTCCCTTTGCTTTCGATCGTCATCTACTATCTTTCTGACTTATTGGCCCCATTCTCCTGCCTTTTTTTAAAAAAAAATCTTCCAAATATTTTTTTCTCCTTTGAGCTCCTCCGAAATCAGAATGTGTCGGCTGTACGCAGCGGGGAGACCAGTGAAAACTGAAAACCGGACACATATATGTACCTTACTCATTATGGCCATATGGCCTGGGGAAAACGCAGAAGAAGAAGAGAATCCCAACATCCGAACACTTGAACACCATGGTACAAATGCATCAGCTACGGATCAGAACATCCGACGCGTGTGACCGTTTTTTGATTACCCCGCGACGTGGGCAGCCACACTTCCGTCTATGGGGGGATTTTGGAGACTGGCGCTGACGATGTTATGCTAGGAGCTTGTCGTGGCTAAAGACAATCCCCGCATAACTATGCATAGCATAACAACATTTTGATGTAGCCTTGGTGTTCTAGCCTATGTCAATTGGTCTGACACAGATCATAAAAGGAGAGATCAGTTGCTACTTGGGAAAGAGAAGGTGAGTGTCTGAGAGAGTGGGGCAACTGATTCCAAGTAACAGGAGCTTGATAGGCGAAAGAGCATTGGCCAAAGGTTTTAGTGCGGACATTAGGGATGCGATAGAGACGGGTGTCGGATGAGGAGCGCAGAGATCGAGATGGCGTATAGAGGTGTAACAAGAGATCAGTGAGATATTCAGGACAGGAGAACTCGATTGATTTGAAGCAGAGAGAATCAATCTTGTAGGATATTCTTTGCTGAACAGGGAGCCAGTGGAGAGAACGCAGCAATGGAGTTACATGGTCGTATTTAGAAGAGTGGAAGATGAGGCGGGCAGCATGATTTGTTTCATTCGACTGAGTCATATAGTCTGGGGCGGCTTTAAGACCTACTGGGCAGCTATCCTACAGTGAAAGTTGTCGCCTTTCGGCTTTAAAAACATACCAAGAAACAACAGCCACGCTCTTGTTCAGATTCTTGTAAATCTTTGTTGTACTGCGCTGTATTGTAATTGATCACATTTCTTTCTTTTTTTCCCCCAATGACATTTTCAGAGTACCCACACCACGGTCCAAGACCCGAACCAGCCGTGCTGCCAGACATGTGTGGAGATCGAATATCCATGTCAAATAAAGCCAGTGGGCGGCCAACCACAGACGTTGCGATACGAAGATGAAATATTGGGCTGGTGTGTGTCAGAACCGCAGACATTGTACAAGTGTGAGGGGTCTTGTGGATCGAGCGAATACTACTATGAGTACAGGTCAGTTGGGATGGCTCATACAGGTGTCTATATCCACCCCTCCGGTTAAGATGGGGTTGTTTTTATGTACTGTATACTCACTTGCAGTGATGTCCTGCCGTGTTTCCCCCTGTCAGGGCCAAAAGAATGTCCTATTGACATGTAGCATTGGCGGACTTTGTCTTATAATGATTCTGCCAAAGCCAGGACATTTTGTCCTATTGGTATTCTAGTATAATGATTCTGCCAAAGCCAGGACATTTTGTCCTATTGGTATTCTAGTTTCAGAACAGCTTGTCCTATCACTTTGCCGTCCTCGGTTGCATCACTTTATTTGTAGTCCAAACTTTAATTCGGCATTGTTGAGTTTGCAATCTGTGTGTGTGTGTGGGGGGTGGGGGGGTGGGGGGGGGGGTGCGTGCGTGCTGTGCGTGTGCGGTGCGTGTGCGTGTGTGTGTGTGTGTGTGTTAGTGTTCAGCTTAGAGGAGGGCAAGCAGACTGACATCTTGGTCATGGACTTTGCCAAGGCTTTTGACAAGGTCAACCACAGCCTCCTACTCCACAAGCTCCATCACTACGGCATCAGGGGCGAAGTCAACCACTGAATCAAGAGTTTCCCTGCAGATAGACGACAAGCAGTCGTTGTGGAGGGAGCACGATCAGCATTCGCCTGGGTTAAGTCAGGCGTTCGCCAGGGATCCGTGCTCGGTCCCTGCCTATTCCTCGTCTATATAAACGATCTACCTGAGAAAGTGACCTCACCAGCGCTACGTTTTGCTGACGACACAGCTCTGTACAGAACCATCGTATCCCAGCAAGATCAAAATCAACTACAGCAAGATCTCCAACTCCTTGATGAATGGGAAAAGATCAGAGCTGGGATATGCAATTCCATCCAGGAAAATGTACCGTCCTGTCTGTGTCCAGAAGCAGAACACCTCTTCACCATAGCTACCACCTGCATGGTCACACTCTGGACACCGTAACATCAGGAAAATACCTTGGAATTACCATCCAGGACATCAACTGGGATGGTCACACAGAGAACATCACATCTATCCACTGCCGCACAGAATACAGACAGAATTCATTTTCCCCCCGAACCATCCGTGACTGGAACAGGCTACCTGAGGTGGCTGTGTCTGCCTCCTGTCCCAGCACCTTCCAGTCATCCATCAAACTACCAAAGATTGTTTTTCTATAAGGTGTTCTTGTTTGATGCGGCATCATGTTGGGGATCCACAGGGAGAACCAACTGGCTGGGTCATTGTAGATTAGGTTTCTCTCTTTATCCCCCCCCCCCACCACACACACACACACACCTGCCCTCCGACTTCGAACCTCGACCAACATAGTACCATAAAAATCAAACTGTCGATTGTGGGTACTTAACCGGAAGAAGAAAGAAAGTGCGTGTGTGTGTGTGTGCGTGTGCGTGTGTGTGTGTGCGTGTGTGTGTGCGTGCGTGCGTGAGTGTGTGAAAGGTGCGTGACACATTGTACAATAAATGGTCTTTATTTAGCAACTGTTAGTTGATATATGAAGAAGAGTTTTGAGCATTTTCAAATGTAAAAACCCGCTGTTAATATCTATTTAGTTTTTAAAATGCATATTGTCTGTGTTTACTCCACAGGCGACACTCGGTCGTCTTTTCGAATTAAAGTGATTTTTTTTCCAGATGTGCACTCTGAAGAGTCTTTTTTGTTGTTGCGAGATTACAACAAATAATATTGTTCACTTCTTGCAGTTTGAATCATCCTAAGAGTGCGTTGAAATGAATGTTGTTTTCAGCGTGTTGGCCATTAAAGAAGTATTGTATTGGTATTTTGGTATTTCGTATATTCTAGTCACAGAGACTTATCTCTGTGAAGTTCGGACTGCTCTCCCCCCAGAGATTTGAAATTAGGGGCACGTGACGCTCGGTTTCTTCCCATGCGAAGTGCTGCTGGTATGACTTAATTT
>CM065702.1:47002162-47014662 GCA_017654935.2 Phymorhynchus buccinoides | reverse complement strand
TCTGAGTAATAAAGATAAAGATAGGAAGAAGAAGAGGAGACTGGGGTTAATAAGAAAGAAGAACAAAAATGAATGAATATAGTTTTGTCTTAATTATACTTGTGGACTGCAGCCAAGGAGTCAAGTCCAAGAAGACAACTCTTGTAATCATGTTTTGAAGTTATCTCCCTTTACAAGCGATGGCGATGTCAACAACCGGCCAAAAACTGAGAAGCTTTAGCCATCAAAGATGATTGATTGTTCAGATAAACTTATCGTTTTAGGGGGATCTCTTTCAGGAATTATTGCTGCTTCTTTGTATGCTTTGTACAAAAGTAAATATGAAACTGCTACACAAATCAAGGTAAACAGAAGCTAGCAAACTAACTAATCAGTCTAATCATGTAGTCCACGCACACTCACTATTGTGAGTAGCAAGCAGGTGTCACTCACTCAGACAGTCACAGTGTGAGTGTAAAACTTGACTAAAGAGTGTTGAGTCGGCAATATTAACATTTCTTCCCCTCACAACACTATCTGAACCATCTTAGACAGAACAAGTGCTGTCTCTATAGGGGATTTGAAGAACAATATTAACATTTCTTCCCCTCACAACACTATCTGAACCATCTTAGACGGAACAAGTGCTGTCTCTATGGGGGATTTGAAGAACAATATTAACATTTCTTCCCCTCACAACACTATCTGAACCATCTCAGACGGAACAAGTGCTGTCTCTATAGGGGATTGGAAGAACAATATTAACATTTCTTCCCCTCACAACACTATCTGAACCATCTTAGACGGAACAAGTGCTGTCTCTATAGGGGATTTGAAGAACAATATTAACATTTCTTCCCCTCACAACACTATCTGAACCATCTTAGACGGAACAAGTGCTGTCTCTATAGGGGATTGGAAGAACAATATTAACATTTCTTCCCCTCAACACTATCTGAACCATCTTAGACGGAAAAAGTGCTGTCTCTATAGGGGATTTGAAGAACAATATTAACATTTCTTCCCCTCACAACACTATCTGAACCATCTTAGACGGAACAAGTGCTGTCTCTATAGGGGATTTGAAGAACAATATTAACATTTCTTCCCCTCACAACACTATCTGAACCATCTTAGACGGAACAAGTGCTGTCTCTATAGGGGATTTGAAGAACAATATTAACATTTCTTCCCCTCACAACACTATCTGAACCATCTTAGACTGAACAAGTGCTGTCTCTATAGGGGATTGGAAGAACAATATTAACATTTCTTCCCCTCACAACACTATCTGAACCATCTTAGACGGAACAAGTGCTGTCTCTATAGGGGATTTGAAGAACAATATTAACATTTCTTCCCCTCACAACACTATCTGAACCATCTTAGACGGAAAAAAGTGCTGTCTCTATAGGGGATTGGAAGAACAATATTACCATTTCTTCCCCTCACAACACTATCTGAACCATCTTAGACGGAACAAGTGCTGTCTCTATAGGGGATTGGAAGAACAATATTAACATTTCTTCCCCTCACAACACTATCTGAACCATCTTAGACGGAAAAAGTGCTGTCTCTATAGGGGATTTGAAGAACAATATTACCATTTCTTCCCCTCAACACTATCTGAACCATCCTAGACGGAACAAGTGCTGTCTCTATAGGGGATTGGAAGAACAATATTAACATTTCTTCCCCTCACAACACTATCTGAACCATCTTAGACGGAGAACAAGTGCTGTCTCTATAGGGGATTTGAAGAACAATATTAACATTTCTTCCCCTCACAACACTATCTGAACCATCTTAGACGGAACAAGTGCTGTCTCTATAGGGGATTGGAAGAACAATATTAACATTTCTTCCCCTCACAACACTATCTGAACCATCTTAGACGGAACAAGTGCTGTCTCTATAGGGGATTGGAAGAACAATATTAACATTTCTTCCCCTCACAACACTATCTGAACCATCTTAGACGGAACAAGTGCTGTCTCTATAGGGGATTGGAAGAACAATATTAACATTTCTTCCCCTCACAACACTATCTGAACCATCTTAGACAGAACAAGTGCTGTCTCTATAGGGGATTGGAAGAACAATATTACCATTTCTTCCCCTCACAACACTATCTGAACCATCTTAGACGGAACAAGTGCTGTCTCTATAGGGGATTGGAAGAACAATATTAACATTTCTTCCCCTCACAACACTATCTGAACCATCTTAGACGGAAAAAGTGCTGTCTCTATAGGGGATTTGAAGAACAATATTAACATTTCTTCCCCTCACAACACTATCTGAACCATCTTAGACGGAACAAGTGCTGTCTCTATAGGGGATTTGAAGAACAATATTAACATTTCTTCCCCTCAACACTATCTGAACCATCTCAGACGGAACAAGTGCTGTCTCTATAGGGGATTTGAAGAACAATATTAACATTTCTTCCCCTCACAACACTATCTGAACCATCTTAGACGGAACAAGTGCTGTCTCTATAGGGGATTTGAAGAACAATATTAACATTTCTTCCCCTCACAACACTATCTGAACCATCTTAGACGGAAAAAGTGCTGTCTCTATAGGGGATTTGAAGAACAATATTAACATTTCTTCCCCTCACAACACTATCTGAACCATCTTAGACGGAACAAGTGCTGTCTCTATAGGGGATTGGAAGAACAATATTAACATTTCTTCCCCTCACAACACTATCTGAACCATCTCAGACGGAAAAAGTGCTGTCTCTATAGGGGATTTGAAGAACAATATTACCATTTCTTCCCCTCACAACACTATCTGAACCATCTCAGACGGAACAAGTGCTGTCTCTATAGGGGATTTGAAGAACAAAATTAACATTTCTTCCCCTCACAACACTATCTGAACCATCTCAGACGGAACAAGTGCTGTCTCTATAGGGGATTGGAAGAACAATATTAACATTTCTTCCCCTCACAACACTATCTGAACCATCTCAGACGGAACAAGTGCTGTCTCTATAGGGGATTGGAAGAACAATATTAACATTTCTTCCCCTCACAACACTATCTGAACCATCTTAGACGGAACAAGTGCTGTCTCTATAGGGGATTGGAAGAACAATATTAACATTTCTTCCCCTCACAACACTATCTGAACCATCTTAGACGGAACAAGTGCTGTCTCTATAGGGGATTGGAAGAACAATATTAACATTTCTTCCCCTCACAACACTATCTGAACCATCTTAGACGGAAAAAGTGCTGTCTCTATAGGGGATTGGAAGAACAATATTAACATTTCTTCCCCTCACAACACTATCTGAACCATCTTAGACGGAAAAAGTGCTGTCTCTATAGGGGATTTGAAGAACAATATTAACATTTCTTCCCCTCACAACACTCTCTGAACCATCTTAGACGGAACAAGTGCTGTCTCTATAGGGGATTTGAAGAACAATATTAACATTTCTTCCCCTCACAACACTATCTGAACCATCCTAGACGGAACAAGTGCTGTCTCTATAGGGGATTGGAAGAACAATATTACCATTTCTTCCCCTCAACACTATCTGAACCATCCTAGACGGAACAAGTGCTGTCTCTATAGGGGATTGGAAGAACAATATTAACATTTCTTCCCCTCACAACACTATCTGAACCATCTTAGACGGAAAAAGTGCTGTCTCTATAGGGGATTTGAAGAACAATATTAACATTTCTTCCCCTCACAACACTATCTGAACCATCTTAGACGGAACAAGTGCTGTCTCTATAGGGGATTTGAAGAACAATATTAACATTTCTTCCCCTCAACACTATCTGAACCATCTTAGACGGAACAAGTGCTGTCTCTATAGGGGATTTGAAGAACAATATTAACATTTCTTCCCCTCACAACACTATCTGAACCATCTTAGACGGAACAAGTGCTGTCTCTATAGGGGATTGGAAGAACAATATTAAAATTTCTTCCCCTCACAACACTATCTGAACCATCTTAGACGGAACAAGTGCTGTCTCTATGGGGGATTTGAAGAACAATATTAACATTTCTTCCCCTCACAACACTATCTGAACCATCTTAGACGGAACAAGTGCTGTCTCTATAGGGGATTTGAAGAACAATATTAACATTTCTTCCCCTCACAACACTATCTGAACCATCTTAGACGGAACAAGTGCTGTCTCTATAGGGGATTGGAAGAACAATATTAACATTTCTTCCCCTCACAACACTATCTGAACCATCTTAGACGGAAAAAGTGCTGTCTCTATAGGGGATTTGAAGAACAATATTAACATTTCTTCCCCTCACAACACTATCTGAACCATCTTAGACGGAAAAAGTGCTGTCTCTATAGGGGATTGGAAGAACAATATTAACATTTCTTCCCCTCACAACACTATCTGAACCATCTTAGACGGAACAAGTGCTGTCTCTATAGGGGATTGGAAGAACAATATTACCATTTCTTCCCCTCAACACTATCTGAACCATCCTAGACGGAACAAAGTGCTGTCTCTATAGGGGATTGGAAGAACAATATTAACATTTCTTCCCCTCACAACACTATCTGAACCATCTTAGACAGAACAAGTGCTGTCTCTATAGGGGATTTGAAGAACAATATTAACATTTCTTCCCCTCACAACACTATCTGAACCATCTTAGACGGAACAAGTGCTGTCTCTATAGGGGATTGGAAGAACAATATTAACATTTCTTCCCCTCACAACACTATCTGAACCATCTTAGACGGAACAAGTGCTGTCTCTATAGGGGATTGGAAGAACAATATTAACATTTCTTCCCCTCACAACACTATCTGAACCATCTTAGACAGAACAAGTGCTGTCTCTATAGGGGATTGGAAGAACAATATTACCATTTCTTCCCCTCACAACACTATCTGAACCATCTTAGACGGAAAAAAGTGCTGTCTCTATAGGGGATTGGAAGAACAATATTAACATTTCTTCCCCTCACAACACTATCTGAACCATCTTAGACGGAACAAGTGCTGTCTCTATAGGGGATTTGAAGAACAATATTAACATTTCTTCCCCTCACAACACTATCTGAACCATCTTAGACGGAACAAGTGCTGTCTCTATAGGGGATTGGAAGAACAATATTAACATTTCTTCCCCTCAACACTATCTGAACCATCTTAGACGGAACAAGTGCTGTCTCTATAGGGGATTTGAAGAACAATATTAACATTTCTTCCCCTCACAACACTATCTGAACCATCTTAGACGGAACAAGTGCTGTCTCTATAGGGGATTTGAAGAACAATATTAACATTTCTTCCCCTCACAACACTATCTGAACCATCTTAGACGGAACAAGTGCTGTCTCTATAGGGGATTTGAAGAACAATATTAACATTTCTTCCCCTCACAACACTATCTGAACCATCTTAGACGGAACAAGTGCTGTCTCTATAGGGGATTGGAAGAACAATATTAACATTTCTTCCCCTCACAACACTATCTGAACCATCTCAGACGGAACAAGTGCTGTCTCTATAGGGGATTTGAAGAACAATATTACCATTTCTTCCCCTCACAACACTATCTGAACCATCTTAGACGGAAAAAGTGCTGTCTCTATAGGGGATTTGAAGAACAATATTAACATTTCTTCCCCTCACAACACTATCTGAACCATCTCAGACGGAAAAAGTGCTGTCTCTATAGGGGATTGGAAGAACAATATTAACATTTCTTCCCCTCACAACACTATCTGAACCATCTTAGACGGAACAAGTGCTGTCTCTATAGGGGATTTGAAGAACAATATTAACATTTCTTCCCCTCACAACACTATCTGAACCATCTTAGACAGGAACAAGTGCTGTCTCTATAGGGGATTGGAAGAACAATATTAACATTTCTTCCCCTCACAACACTATCTGAACCATCTCAGACGGAACAAGTGCTGTCTCTATAGGGGATTGGAAGAACAATATTAACATTTCTTCCCCTCACAACACTATCTGAACCATCCTAGACGGAACAAGTGCTGTCTCTATAGGGGATTGGAAGAACAATATTACCATTTCTTCCCCTCAACACTATCTGAACCATCCTAGACGGAACAAGTGCTGTCTCTATAGGGGATTGGAAGAACAATATTAACATTTCTTCCCCTCACAACACTATCTGAACCATCTTAGACGGAAAAAGTGCTGTCTCTATAGGGGATTTGAAGAACAATATTAACATTTCTTCCCCTCACAACACTATCTGAACCATCTTAGACGGAACAAGTGCTGTCTCTATGGGGGATTTGAAGAACAATATTAACATTTCTTCCCCTCACAACACTATCTGAACCATCTTAGACGGAACAAGTGCTGTCTCTATAGGGGATTGGAAGAACAATATTAACATTTCTTCCCCTCACAACACTATCTGAACCATCTTAGACGGAAAAAGTGCTGTCTCTATAGGGGATTTGAAGAACAATATTAACATTTCTTCCCCTCAACACTATCTGAACCATCTTAGACGGAACAAGTGCTGTCTCTATAGGGGATTGGAAGAACAATATTAACATTTCTTCCCCTCACAACACTATCTGAACCATCTTAGACGGAACAAGTGCTGTCTCTATAGGGGATTGGAAGAACAATATTAAAATTTCTTCCCCTCACAACACTATCTGAACCATCTTAGACGGAAAAAGTGCTGTCTCTATGGGGGATTTGAAGAACAATATTAACATTTCTTCCCCTCACAACACTATCTGAACCATCTTAGACGGAAAAAGTGCTGTCTCTATGGGGGATTTGAAGAACAATATTAACATTTCTTCCCCTCACAACACTATCTGAACCATCTTAGACGGAACAAGTGCTGTCTCTATAGGGGATTTGAAGAACAATATTAACATTTCTTCCCCTCACAACACTATCTGAACCATCTTAGACAGAACAAGTGCTGTCTCTATAGGGGATTGGAAGAACAATATTAACATTTCTTCCCCTCACAACACTATCTGAACCATCTTAGACGGAACAAGTGCTGTCTCTATAGGGGATTTGAAGAACAATATTAACATTTCTTCCCCTCACAACACTATCTGAACCATCTTAGACGGAACAAGTGCTGTCTCTATAGGGGATTGGAAGAACAATATTAACATTTCTTCCCCTCAACACTATCTGAACCATCTCAGACGGAACAAGTGCTGTCTCTATAGGGGATTTGAAGAACAATATTAACATTTCTTCCCCTCACAACACTATCTGAACCATCTTAGACGGAACAAGTGCTGTCTCTATAGGGGATTTGAAGAACAATATTAACATTTCTTCCCCTCACAACACTATCTGAACCATCTTAGACGGAACAAGTGCTGTCTCTATAGGGGATTTGAAGAACAATATTAACATTTCTTCCCCTCACAACACTATCTGAACCATCTTAGACGGAACAAGTGCTGTCTCTATAGGGGATTGGAAGAACAATATTAACATTTCTTCCCCTCACAACACTATCTGAACCATCTCAGACGGAAAAAGTGCTGTCTCTATAGGGGATTTGAAGAACAATATTACCATTTCTTCCCCTCACAACACTATCTGAACCATCTCAGACGGAACAAGTGCTGTCTCTATAGGGGATTTGAAGAACAATATTAACATTTCTTCCCCTCACAACACTATCTGAACCATCTTAGACGGAACAAGTGCTGTCTCTATAGGGGATTGGAAGAACAATATTAACATTTCTTCCCCTCACAACACTATCTGAACCATCTTAGACGGAACAAGTGCTGTCTCTATGGGGGATTTGAAGAACAATATTAACATTTCTTCCCCTCACAACACTATCTGAACCATCTCAGACGGAACAAGTGCTGTCTCTATAGGGGATTTGAAGAACAATATTAACATTTCTTCCCCTCACAACACTACCTGAACCATCTTAGACGGAACAAGTGCTGTCTCTATAGGGGATTGGAAGAACAATATTAACATTTCTTCCCCTCACAACACTATCTGAACCATCTCAGACGGAACAAGTGCTGTCTCTATAGGGGATTGGAAGAACAATATTAACATTTCTTCCCCTCACAACACTATCTGAACCATCTCAGACGGAACAAGTGCTGTCTCTATGGGGGATTTGAAGAACAATATTAACATTTCTTCCCCTCACAACACTATCTGAACCATCTTAGACGGAAAAAGTGCTGTCTCTATAGGGGATTTGAAGAACAATATTAACATTTCTTCCCCTCACAACACTATCTGAACCATCTTAGACGGAACAAGTGCTGTCTCTATAGGGGATTTGAAGAACAATATTAACATTTCTTCCCCTCACAACACTATCTGAACCATCTTAGACGGAACAAGTGCTGTCTCTATAGGGGATTTGAAGAACAATATTACCATTTCTTCCCCTCACAACACTATCTGAACCATCTTAGACGGAACAAGTGCTGTCTCTATAGGGGATTGGAAGAACAATATTAACATTTCTTCCCCTCAAAACACTATCTGAACCATCTTAGACGGAAAAAGTGCTGTCTCTATAGGGGATTTGAAGAACAATATTAACATTTCTTCCCCTCACAACACTATCTGAACCATCTTAGACGGAACAAGTGCTGTCTCTATAGGGGATTTGAAGAACAATATTACCATTTCTTCCCCTCACAACACTATCTGAACCATCTTAGACGGAACAAGTGCTGTCTCTATAGGGGATTGGAAGAACAATATTAACATTTCTTCCCCTCACAACACTATCTGAACCATCTTAGACGGAACAAGTGCTGTCTCTATAGGGGATTTTTGAAGAACAATATTAACATTTCTTCCCCTCACAACACTATCTGAACCATCTTAGACGGAAAAAGTGCTGTCTCTATAGGGGATTTGAAGAACAATATTAACATTTCTTCCCCTCACAACACTATCTGAACCATCTTAGACGGAACAAGTGCTGTCTCTATAGGGGATTGGAAGAACAATATTAACATTTCTTCCCCTCACAACACTATCTGAACCATCTTAGACGGAACAAGTGCTGTCTCTATAGGGGATTGGAAGAACAATATTAACATCTCTTCCCCTCACAACACTATCTGAACCATCTTAGACGGAACAAGTGCTGTCTCTATAGGGGATTGGAAGAACAATATTAACATTTCTTCCCCTCACAACACTATCTGAACCATCTTAGACGGAACAAGTGCTGTCTCTATAGGGGATTGGAAGAACAATATTAACATTTCTTCCCCTCACAACACTATCTGAACCATCTTAGACGGAAAAAGTGCTGTCTCTATAGGGGATTGGAAGAACAATATTAACATCTCTTCCCCTCACAACACTATCTGAACCATCTTAGACGGAAAAAGTGCTGTCTCTATAGGGGATTTGAAGAACAATATTAACATTTCTTCCCCTCAACACTATCTGAACCATCTTAGACGGAAAAAGTGCTGTCTCTATAGGGGATTTGAAGAATGAAAATATCACTTTTTCCGTCAAACAAATTCACCAATATTTTCTGTCCCGGATAGTACACTTGACACTTGGAGCGCAAGTGAAGTTATAGTGCGCGTGCACTACAACTGCACTTGTACCGTTTTGGGTTGAGGGGAAGAAATGTTAATATTGCCGAGAATGCATGCAAAATTGGAGGGATATTTTCCAGAAGACGCTCTCAGACCTCTCTGTTCCTTTGATGTACACTAGTACATTCTGGCATGGTACACCCCTCGAAATAGGGGAAGACGGGGTAAAAAGCGCATGGGCGGGTAAGAAGCCCACCCCAATTATCTCATGAAATGAAGCAAATTTCAGTCTCATTTTGCCCATGAGACGAGCGTTAATGTCTAGCATTCGTCTCATGGGTAACTTTGACTGAAAGTTTCTTTATTTCATGAGATAATTGGGGTGGGCTTCTTACCCGCCCATGCGCTTTTGACCCAGTCTTCCCCTACGTATACAGTTATGATTACTGGGTCGAGTTTCTCTGGATAACGGTCGCCGCGCGAATAACGCTCACGGCGAACGGGGCCTAAGAAACAGTTTAGAAAGCGTTTGCGGAAGAATATCGCAACCTCTTGTCTGATTGGTCATTTTTTTTAAATTATTTTAACCAAACTTTAATAGACCAATCAAAAACAAGAAATGTATTCACCCCGTGCTAGTCACGTGATATTTCCCACGATCCTTCAAAAATAGTTGCGTGGCTCGCTACCTAGATGACAGCCACAAAACGTTTTTGGCGAACGTCGGCGAAAGAGGTGTTTCTTAGTACCGTTTTTGCCGATTTGCGCTCACGCTACGTAACGTTAGCCCTTGTGAAACGGCCCCCTGGTCTAGAGCTTGCACGCGTAGTTCACGTGCTCGGCGCGTGATCAGGACATCTGTCACGTAGCCTAATCCCTACGCAAGATTACTCACTCCCTTTCCTCCTTCCTTTCATCTCTTAGCGTCAGCATCTTCTTTTCACCCTTTAAAAAAAAAAAAAAAAAAAATTCTTCACATATATTTTTCTGCTTTTCAGCAACTTTTCTTTTGTCCATGGGTACCCCTCTCCCCCTCCCCTGTCTCCTTCCCTTCCCGCAAATAGATTTCCCCGCCATGTTGGGGAGTAGGGTAAGGGGTTTAGCTTAATCCAGGCGGAGTTGTTTGTGCGAACGCACAGCCATTGATTCGGAGCGCGACGTGCAGTATATAAGCCAGGGGCTGTCCGGGGGTGCCTACCAACGAGTTTCGGCTCTCTGTGAACACTGTCCACTGTGTTCACTCCCCTAGCGTCTTTCGTTTGCTAAGCCGGTTTCCACATCGACAATTTTCCGCTGCGGAGTCTGCGTACGGCACAAACCAGCCAGCATGGGGACCCTGGGCACTCAGCCCGCTTTCCTCGCCCTCTTCGTTGTCTGGACCCTGATGACCCCTGCCGCCGCTGTGGCTGGCTATGGAAGGTACGCTTGGACCTTGGGAGTGGGGCGGGTACAGTTTGAACGGGGGAGTGAGGCGGGTACAGTTGTTTGAACGTGTGAATAGGACAGCTAGGTCTGTGTGGAAGAAGGTGTGATGAATTACGAAGGGTAAAGTTTGAACTTGTGATGAATAGGACAGCTAGGTGTTTGGAAGAAGGTGTGAATAGGACAGCTAGGTGTTTGGAAGAACGTGTGAATAGGACAGCTAGGTCTGTGTGGAAGAAGGTGTGATGAATTACGAAGGGTAAAGTTTGAACTTGTGATGAATAGGACAGCTAGGTGTTTGGAAGAAGGTGTGAATAGGACAGCTAGGTGTTTGGAAGAACTTGTGAATAGGACAGCTAAGTGTATGGAAGAACGTGTGAATAGGACAGCTAAGTGTATGGAAGAACGTGTGAATAGGACAGCTAAGTGTATGGAAGAACGTGTGAATAGGACAGCTAAGTGTATGGAAGAACGTGTGAATAGGACAGCTAAGTGTATGGAAGAACGTGTTTGGAAGATCATGTGAATATGGCAGCTAAGGTTTGAATGTGTGAACACGACAGTTAGGTTTGTATAGAAGAATGTGTGAATGTGTCACGTCGGGTAAAGTTTCAACATGTGAATATGGCGCTAAGGTTTGAACGTGTGAATAGGCTGAGTAAGAATGTGTGATTATTACAGTTAAGGTTTGTATAGAAGATTATGTGAATATAGCGGGTAAGGTTTGAACATGTGAATATGCCAGGCGAGTTCTGTTTTCTTAAACAGAAGAACGTGTGAGTATGGCAGGTAACGTTTGAACGTGTGAACATGACAGCTAGATGTATGGAAGAACGTGTGAATATGTCGGGTAAGACTTGAACGTGTGAATGTGACTGGTAAGATTTGAATGTGTGAACATGCCAGCTAAGGTTTTAAAATGTGAACAGGCGAGGTAATGTTTGTATAGAAGAACGCCTGGTGTTGCCAGATAAGAATGGCAAAGAAGAAGGCATGAACATGGCGGCGGGTAGGGTTTGTATAGAAGAACTTGATTTTGCCAAGTCGTGGACTTTTGAAAAGCGTTCAACAAACAGTTTATTGGGGACAGTTGCTGAATGTGTACAATGTTGTAACTTTGAATGTGACGAGGGTCATGTTCCCAAACAAACGGTATGTCGAATGCATTTCAAAAGTCCATGATTTGGCAAAACATCCCTGTATTCTACTGCTCGATGAACAAGTCTTGGGTTGTCAATAGAATAAAATAAAGATGCGTGCAATTAACTACACATCTGGCCATGATCTGTGCTCCCCCCCCCCCTCCCTAAATTAGCTGCATTCCAACAAAGACACTGAAAAGAAAGACTAACATCCGGTCCCTTTTCCCTATAAAATTATGAGTAGTGAGGACAGAAACACTGGTTATGTCCCTTTTAAACGTGACACATTTAGGTTACATTAACTCTTTTTTTTCAAACCTGAGAGAGTTATCTTTTCATGAGTCAGTTATACTTTGGATAACTACCCCACTAACGATAACTCTATCAGCCCGGCTCGCCGTAACTCTTAAGTAGTCCATCTTACCCTTT
>CM065702.1:46977444-46996662 GCA_017654935.2 Phymorhynchus buccinoides | reverse complement strand
AACTTTCTGATCTACTTGCCCATCAGATGCTTGAAACTTTTAAACTAAACACAACAACAACAAACTAACTTCTAACTTCATGAGATGTAATGCGCATGTAACATGCATCTACACATCCCCCCCCTCCCCCCACAAACAAGCTGAAAATATTATTTGATAACTCTTCCAAACTGCCGTTTGTCCGAAATCTGACCGGCAATTCTGGCCAGGAGGAGGAGGCAGCGAGCGTGCTTCAATCAATAGAGAAACAATTCGACACAAAACATATTTCATTAAAAGCAGATTGGCAATACAAAGAGATCAAGAAAAATTGGAAAGCGAGCACCATTTTTTGTCTTCTTTTTTTTTTTATAAAAACAAAAAAATCATAACGAACGGGTTCAGGCAGTTTGTTTTAACGCCAGCTAGCTGGATCAAACGCAAGATTACTTACAGCCATCCGCATCCAACACGAGTGCTGGATCACGCGTTTGCAACCTTTCCCGAGGTCACTACCGATTAGGCGACCACGACATAAAAAACTTTAACCAATCGGATGCGGCCCACTATAGAGCCGCCACCAGATGCCCCCAGTCAACTCACCACATCGCAGCCGATGCCATTTCATGAACCTCTCTCTCCCTCACTCCCTTTCTTTCTCTCTCTCACTCTCTCTCCTTTTTTTGCTTTTATCTTTTGATCCCCTCCTAGCCTCTTGAATATCTTTTTCTTATTAGGGGCCGCCCAAACCTAAGAATTGGCACAGTGAATCGATTAATTCAACCCCCCTCCCCCCCTCCGTCTCTCTCTCTCTCTTCTTGATCTTATCCCCTTCATCCAAACTTATTGATGATGACAGTGGCAATATTATAGCAGCCTCCAATTCGGCAAATCTGCTACTCTATCCACAGCACACCATTTCACGTACACACAACACCTACATTTTGCGCACTACACACACACACACACAACACACTACATGGTGTGCACCCACCACACATACTGTGCGCACCACACCACACGCGCGCAACCCCCCTCCCCATTGCCCTCTAAGCCACCCACCCTTCATTTCACCTCAGTCACCCCATCTCTTTTTTGCTCAATCCACCACCACCACCCCAACCTCCCTCCCCCATCTCAAACTCTCCTGCAGCCCCTTTTTTTCCTCCCCCCGTCCCCCTCTCACCATGACCCTTTCCCTTCCACAGATCTTCATACCCGCCCCACCTCACCTCACCCCCTTCTCCTGGCCAGCTGTGGACGCACATCTCTCCGAGTCAATACTCACACCACAAACCTTAAAGACCTCCCCACGTCATGTGTCACATTCCCTCTTATGCTAGAAGATTTCTTAAGATTTTCTTACCAGCTATAAGAGAGGAAAACACAGTGAAAACCGTGATTTTGACAAGTGGTGTGGTGGGTCTTTTCTCCAGCTTCGTCTTCTTTCATCTGCTTCCTCTAATACTCCTTCTTCCCCAAGATCAATTTAATATTTCATCTTCTTCTTCTTCTTCTTTCATCTTCTTCATCATTCTACTCCTTATTTCCAAGATTCAATTTAATATTTCATCTTTTTCTTCTTCTTCTTAATCTTCTTACTCTTCTACTCCTTCTTCCCAAGATCAATTTAATATTTCATCTTCTTCTTCTTCTTTCATCTTCTTCCTCTTCTACTCCTTCTTCCCAAGATCACATTCTCTCTCTTTCTTCTTCTTCTTCTTTCATCTTCTTCCTCTTCTACTCCTTCTTCTCCAAGATCAATCTAATATTTCATCTTCTTCTTCTTCTTCATCTTCTTCCTCTACTACTCCTTCTTCCCAAGATCAATTTAATATTCAATCTTCTTCTTCTTTTCATCTTCTTCCTCTTCTTCTCCTACTTCCCCAAGATCAATTTAATATTTCATCTTCTTCTTCTTCATCTTCTTCCTCTTCTTCTCCTTCTTCCCAAGATCAATTTAATATTTCATCTTCTTTTCTTCTTCTTCTTCTTCTTCTTCTACTCCTTCTTCCCAAGATCAATTTAATATTTCTATCTTCTTCTTCTTCTTCTCTTTCTTCTTGCTCTTCTTGTTCTTCTCAAAAGTATTTCTGTTTTCTTCTCGAGAGTAGTTCTCTCAAGAAGCCCTTCTTTCTTCCTTCTTAAGAGTGCCATATTTTTTTGGACCATAAGACGCACTTTTATAAGGAGGCCCATCCCCCCAAATTTTACACAAAATTAAACTGATCACAGGCATGAAAACTAATGTTCCCCCAAAAAAGAGATTTGCCAGCAGATAAATCCTAAGGCAGCACACACAGGTACAACTTACCGTCCAAACCCAACTTCATGAATCGCATCTCCCGAATTTGTTGTTGAGCGGGGGGGAGGAGGGGGCACGTGTTCATTTCACAGCCTAACTTAAACACTAAACACTTAAGCACATCATCCGCGGGCGATACACCGGCCATTTTGACTCCTCGACCACAAGCGTACACTTGACCAATTACGGACCACACCGTTTGAGAATAACATTGCGATCGCATTTTCGGCGGATGACTTTTTTTCGGCGGAAATTCTTTCAATTGATAAATTTTTGTCCGAGACGGCGGAGCTGTTTTCATGCCTAGTAATTATACTTAAAAAATGTTTTTTATTAATCATTTTTTTTAAAGCACAGTGGAATTATTTACATTTGAGACATTGAATATCAGCACACAGACATACATGTAAAATCACATGCGAAAAAGCAATCATGATATATCAAAGATGTATGGGGAACTCAACAATGGCAAAGTATATTAACTTTCAATTAAGTTTGTATACGGATATATTATATATATAATTATACTTTCTTACTGCATTGTTAGTCATATTATAAATTGGTAAGGGGGGGGGGGGGTCTCAGTCTGGGCCACAAATAAAGTATCGCCTTATAGTCCGTATGGTACCTTTCTTCAACCCAAATAATGCTACAAAAACCGGAAGCCACATTTTCGAGCACTCTAAAAACCGGAAGCCATATTTTCGGCACTCTAAAAACCGGAAGCCACATTTTCGGCACTCTAAAAACCTGGAAGCCACATTTGGGCCACTCCAAAAACCTGGAAGCCACATTTTGGGCCACTCCAAAAACCTGGAAGCCACATTTTGGGCCACTCCAAAAACCAGAAGCCACATTTTGGGCCACTCCAATAACCAGAAGCCACATTTTGGGCCATTCCCAAAAAACGGAAGCCACATTTTGGGCCACTCCAAAAGACTGGAAGTTACATTTTGGGCCACTCCAAAAGACTGGAAGCCACATTCTGGGCCACTCCAAAAAATAGCAGCCACATTTTGGGCCACTCCCAAAATCACATTTTGGGCCACTCCAAAATAACAGAAGCCACATTTTGGGCCACTCCAAAAACCCGGAAGCCACATTTTGGGCCACTCTAAAAAACCCGGAAGCCACATTTTGGGCCTCTTCAAAAACCAAACGTCCGGTGCATGCCAGAAAAAAACAATAAACACCCTTTAGGTCTGAACACAAGTTATTACTTTTCACTCTTTCCCCATGGGAGCACAGTGATCTGCCAGTCATAAGACTACTTGCGAGTAATGTGAGTTGCCAAGGGGAAAGAGCAGGGCTTCTGATAACGCAAAAACTAGCGTCCCTGATGCATTGAAAGTTAAAAGGACGCATTGAATGTTTGTCAAGCGAGTCCCTGGGGACGCACTCAAAAAATCATAAAAAACTAATAAAGACACTGTCTAACATTGAAAGTCGGCCACAGGCATCGTCTGCTATGATGCGAGAGTTGCTTCCCTTAATTATAAAACTTTCCCTTTCCCATGATGCCTCTCGCTGTACCGGAAAAAGCCTTTCGCGCTACTCGACTAACAACAAAATGTCTTTAAATTCGTGGGTGTTAGTGCCTGGAAAGCGCAAAGAAAGTGAGAAAGATGTGGATACTTGTGCTGACTTTGCGGCAGAGAGCAATCGCCGAATTTGAGGTATGTGTAATAAGTGTATTTGTACATGTTTACAGACATGTTTCTTGATGTGGTACAGGGGACCCACTGAAGTTAGCCTGGGACTCGTTTTAAATCTGACGAAGGGGACCCTGGGACCCTAAGAAACATCAGCTTATCAGAAGCCCTGAAGAGTGAAGAATGCAACGTGCATGGAGACCATTGCTGTTACAGTCGACCCCCTCTTTTAAGACCTTCAAAAAATCTTGAAAAATCGGTCGTAAAAGAGGGGGGTCTTAAATCAGGGGTGACCAAAACAATGCACTCAGTGACTACACCGTATATGACGCACAGCACAAGCATATGTCTCCTCACTACTTTCACCCTTTGCTCAAGAGTGAGCGTCACACGTTTCCTTTTTTTACCCACATCGCTACACTGTGCTTTCTCCGCCATTCTTGAATGAAACATCCGGAGTAGCGCGGCTTGAATTAGCGAAATCTCGCGAGATCGGACCCTCGCGAGATTGACATTGGCTAACAACAGTGGTACCCCAGCTGTGCGTCGGCTCGAACTGAGGCTGAGAAGGATAGATATCATACGTTTTTGCAACTGATAATTGTCAGAATGTGTTGCATCGGTCGTAAAATCAACAAGATTTACGGTCGTAAAACGCGTTAGAGGGGGAGTCGTAAATGAGGAGGCAAGTTTTGAAGAAAAACGATCCGTCATTCATATTTCGGTCTTAAAAGAGGGGAGGTCGTAAATCAGAGGGCCGTTCGTGAGGGGGTCGACTGTATGACTGGTACCCACGTGTCGTCATATCCGTTGGTTTTATATGCCACAAGGAGCGCCATATTATGGGAGACCGCCATCTTAGTCAGTAACTTTGTTTAAAAAATGCCAGATCGATGCTGCGTATTTGGCTGTTCCAATTCGAAACTTATTTAAACTGTATTTATAACATCTGGATGTTTTCTTTACACATTTAGATAACATTTTCACTTTGGTTTACACACAAATAAGGACTAAGATGGCGACACTTCCGTTGGAAGGGTCGAGATGCGCACGCAGGTGGGGGGGAGCCATACCTTTTGAAGTGGGTGAGCGGGGTGTCCAGGCGGGGGTGGTGGTGGTAGGGGGAGGTGAGGAGGGCGGGGGGTGCGGTGTTGACGAAGTAGTGCAGGTACTTGACCACCATCCTCACCACCAGAACCTGGTTCAGCGACGGCATGAAGTGCTCCTGCACACACCACACCACACCACAACCTTCAATAGCCATAAGTTTCTTTATTGTCCAATTGGCATTGTACAACGCACATGGAAACTTGTCTTCCACGTTCCGGTGTAAAATAAAAAATATGAAATAAAAGTATGAAACATAAATTTACACTGTCACACCACACCCAATCATTCATCCGCTATCTTGCTCACTTGCATCATGCAACCCACCACCACTTCCGCCTTCATTTTTAACCCTTTCTTTTCTCTTTTTTCCTTCCTTTCCTCCTTCTTTCATGCTCCTGTCTTTAGCCGTCACCGCTTTGTAACGTCAGGCATGAGATTGACAAAGCACAAACTACATGGGTGCAACGACACAAAATGAAAAAAAACCCTGAAAGGCCGGGGTCCAGGGTAATGTCCCCCTGCAGCTGAAGCAAAAATTGATTTATGAAGGTATTTTAGTTTGCTTTTTTCCACAATTTACACAACTGACTAAAAAATATAGTAGACACACAAAGATCTTGTTTGACAAATTTTTAAAAAAAGGAACTTCCTTTTCTGGTAAAGAAAAAAAAAAAAGGAAATCCTTGTATACCAGGAAAAGTTGCACCCACACACCTACTAATAGAGTGAATAAAATTAAAGCTATTTCGTAATGAAGGGCGTTTGTCCTTTGACTGTTAATATAAGTCAGAAATTTTGTAAATAAACAAAATAAATATTTGCATATACTACTTTGAAAATATTTTAAGGCCATTGTTGGCTTTTAATAATAAAATAAAGTTTTGATTTTTAAATCTGTAGCCCTTAAATTTTAATCACTACGATGGTTTCGGTCTGGGCCAGACGACATACAAGAATCTTAATTACAAATTTTGTACTATTACACTTTTTTACATATATATGATAACACGAACTTCGGTTCCCAATCTTTTCAAAGAAGATTTTTAACTTGCCAACTACTGAATATCCGTACCCCATTTCCATTATATGTCTTGTCCGTGTTTAGTCTACGTTCGTCTTGTAAATGTTTTTTCCCTTATTTTACACATCTTAATGGTAAACATGTGCCTTCCCGGGTCGAGAGGACGTAAAACACCAACATTTCTTCTAAGCTAGCGTCTGAAAACAAAACAGTCAAACAAGTTGATGTGGTCAAACATTTTTAATGAAGTACAATAAATTTAACAGAAACAAGAAGGATGTGAAAAAAACAACAACATTTGAACTGATTTTTGAAGGACAACAAATTAAGTGGAATATTTTTGTTATTAGAATTAGAAACCCCAAAAGAACCATTCAACATGCTTTAAAAATAAATATTAGTAAAGGTTATATCCTTAACCCTGTGTTATGGTGCAAAGACGATATCAAATGCAATCCACATTATTCAAGCAAACAACAAAATGTGTAGTTTGGGTCTATTTTTTACCCATACCAGCAGTACAATAAATATGGGGACCCTTTGAAATAATACCACTGGTTAGTTTATTCAATTGTATTGGATTGGTTGATCAAATGGTGTGTGTCAAGTCAAGTCAAAATGATCTTTATTGAGGATAAAGGAGTAAGCTTGACAGCTTTTTTTCATCCTGTCCTCAGAATGAAAAGTAATACGAAAGCAACTCGAAAAATAACTCAACATGCAAAACAAAACATTCCAAAGTACTAACTAAGCATTAGCCTAATAATATAATGCATTGAAATAACTCTATTGAGAGAGAGAGAGAGAGAGAGAGAGAAGAGAGAGAGAGAGAGCGAAGAGAGAGAGAGAGAGAGAGGAGAGAGGAGTTTCAGTGTGTGTTTTTCCAATGAAAATAAAAGGCCACAAATGATATGATGGGTGTCTGTGTTTTTCGTTTAGTCTTTTAATAAAAGAGTACAATATATTACACATATATTATATGGATAACGTGCCATTCAGAATAGTACGCTCACATCCCAAAAGAACATTTCCAGCAACTTACAATAATAATAATAATAATAATTAGCATTTATAGCGCCTAATCTTAAAAAAAGCCCTAAGCGCTTACAATAATAAATGAATAAACCAGCAAGCAATATAAATAAATAAAACGACAAAAAATATATTATACACACGCGCGCGCGCGCACAGACACACGCACAGCACTAAACAGACACACGCACGCACTAAACACAGACACACGCACGCACTAAACAGACACACACACACACAAACATGAATGCCCACACACGCACACACACTCACAACACACACGCACAAACAACACGCATGCACACAAACACACGCGGATGGAAGGGGCACAGTACTTTGAAAAGAAATATAGCAGGCTATGATTTGAAAAGAGTAGTTTTGAGAGAAGACTTAAATGAAGAAAGGGAGTTGGCAGAAAAAACACTACAGCAACTCGTTTCTACATTTAAAACAAAAATGATATCAAGCAACAAGTAAAACAAAAAACATAAATATAAAAAATTACAAATTAAGAACACCAATTTTTAAAAAAATCAGTTTGTTAATAATAAAGCCCAAATCAACGAAACAAAACTGCAAGCAAAGACCTAATATAAATCTTTTCCCTTTTTTAACCCTCTCTAGGACACAGACGACCGAATTCGACCGAATTTTGTCAACTCATGCAGCCCGTATGCGCCGATTGCGCCCGCTGAACGCCAGGTCTAGTATGTTCACTTTCACCCTACCCGCCATGCAATATACTAAGTTAGTTCTTCCTTTACCTCAGTCTCGCTGGTCCGTTTTTGGTTCTTACAGCAAGGGAAAGCACCCACTAGTCTTTTTGAACGGATTTTTCGAAGTGACCCCAAATTTTGTTTTCTTCTTTCCACGTGACGTGACGCAGTATTGACTCGGCGTGATGCTCGGAGTGCCATTACGGACTTTTTATTCCAAATTCATGGTTTGTTGTGTGACAGTGTGTTAGCTTTGGAATAATAATATCATCATTGCTATTCAATATGCATCTTTCAGAAATGAAATGTGAGTTAGACTTTATTCTGGGTGATTTTTTTAATGAAAAGATTTGGTGTGACGTTCAGAGTTAATTCCCATCTCTCGGGAACTGGGATCGATTCCCGGTTCGAATGGTTGGGAGTCATTGGGTTAAACTAAAGAATGGCAGGGTAGCGTGTGATGATGCAAACCGTTGCCTGCATTGCTACTTTCAGCTGTGATCTAATCCTAGCGCTCACTTCAAACACTATGCTAACAATTTGTTGAGGGGAAACGGTTTCCTTAGACAGCCTGAACTTGTAGGAAACAGCCTGAATTCAGGCTTTAGGCTCAGGCTCAGGCATAAACCATATGAACCCTTGAAATGAGCTGTCCCCCCGTGGGAACACCGGGAGTGTCTTTTGTATAAATAGTGTCCCCCACCTTCTGGAAGTTCTGTGCTTGTAACTTCACTTCCTCTAATCTGCCACTCTCTTTGACTCTGCCTTTTCCCCTTTGCTAACTGTCATCTACTATCTTTCTGCCTAAGGCCGTGTACACATTAGACGCGTAAGTTCCGTACGGAAAACCAGAAGTAAGTGAAAAGAAAGAAGGGTAAACATTTACGGATTAGGGGAAATTCGGACACGCGCGCAAATCTTTTCCCTTCTTTCTTTTACTTATTTACGGATTGCGCACAGGTTCCCGCACGGAATCTTTGCATACATGTGTACACGGCCTTACCGGTCCCTTCTCCTGCCTTTTTTTTCAAGAAACCCTTACAAAGAATTTCTCTAGCCAAAGTCGGACATGCTGGGCCTAACTATTTCTTAGTAAGGCACATAATGGCAGCATGATGCGTCTGGCGCTCATTAATGCCTCAAATGGCCCTTTGGCCCAGAGGGCGTTAAATCTCTACTTTTCTCTCTCTCTCTGCGCTCATTAATTGACAGGAAACTGAGCAATCGACGAATAAGAAGAAGGTTGAGGTATGAGCCACGTGCACCCTTACAATGATGAAGTTGGAAGAAGGGGAAGGGGGTGAGGGAAATGAGAGAGATTCCTGGCCGATTACGTAGCTAGCAGAAATGCCTACCCCAACATTTGCTTTCAGGGACAATAAAGAAAGAAATCAGGGACAAATCCGTGAAATCAGGGACAGGACTGGTCAAGATAGCATACCGAGCGTGCTTATCCGACTTAATGTGACGTCTACAGTAATCTCTTCCACCAGATTTCACTGATAAATCGCATACACACGTCTGGCAGAATGCAAACGAAACTCCTTTTTTACCTTGTTTTAGACAAGGCCACTTTTCCGTGAACTCTTTCTTGAAAACATACGCGCGCTTCACGGCCGTTTTCTTCTTCTTTTCACACTTGTCTGATCCGAGATCCAAATCAGAATCCGACTGTGTCTTTTCGACGCCATGTTGCCTTCAACTTGGAAGTGAAAGAGAGGCTATCTTCTTCGCGCATGCGCATTCCGTCTAGCAGACGATAACGATTCCTGGCTCAGTTCTTCTCTAATGGAACGGCTTTTCGATTCTCAATTTTTTTTTTCCGGGACACGTATTGCAAATCTGGGATTTCCGGGACAGTCGCTTCGAAAATCAACTTTCCGGGACAAATCCTGGATGTACAGGGACGGTAGGCATGTCTGAGCTAGTGATGGGCCCCGGCCTCTCATGTGTCCATCTCTACACGTCACCAACTTCGTCTCTACAATGTCTCCATCTCTAGTTTTCGTAGTCTCTTTTTTCCTAACCCTATTCCTAACCCAGTTACCTGAAACCCCAAACTCTATCCCTAACCAGACCTGTTTACCCCATGTTTTCACTTTTAGTAATACCAAGCCTTCAAATTAGTAATCTGGGGCAACTTTTAGTAATACACCGAGTTTTTTTCTTCTTCTTCTTCTTCTTCTTGTGCGAGCCATGAGCCATGAGCCGGAGCCGGCTCATTCGTCCTGAGTGAGCTAAGACTCCCTCAGGGCTGCCAACCCTAAATTTGTGAATCAGGGACAAACGACTCTCAAATCAGGGACACAGCTTGATTTTCAGGGACATTTTAATAATGATCAGAAATTAAGTACAGTACCCACCACAACTTGACATAACAACGGCGCACATCATCCCTACCACCAGATTTTATCTGAGGAGATAGAAGTAGCCTAATGGAAAGGAAAGTAAACATAAAATAAACCTAGTGTGGATCTGATTTTATTTAAAATAAAATATTTTTTTTTATATATATTTTTTTATACTAAAATCAAAAAATTGTATTTTTCGTTTGCTGAGCGTAATTGGGGGTCTCAAATCGTAGTGATTACGAAAAATTCGTAATAGTAAACAGGTCTACCTAACCCTATAGACAGGGGGGTGGTGGTGGTGGTATAGAGGCACATACAGATGCTGATCGACACATAGATACTGACACATAGAGATGAGGGGCACATAGAGACAGGGGTGCATCAACATGATCCCGAAAGGTCAGGCCAATACTTGGAGAGATGATCGCTGTGACTGTAATAATACATATAATATGGCATTAAGGCACCAGTTACCACTGCCAACCCATCAACTTCATGCAGGGCTGTCACATGCATAGAGCAAACAAGAAGAGAAGAACTGCGGCCAGCACGTACAAACTGTCACTGTCACAGGAACATTTGGAATCCAGGAAAAGTCGTCTCTTTCGTTCCGTCTGTCTTTCTCTCCCCTCTTTCTTTCTGTCTGTCTGTCTCTCTCTGTCTGTGCCTGTCTTTCTTGATATCTCTTTACATCTGTTTATGTCTCTTTGTCTGTCTGTCTGTGCGCCTGTCTCTCTCTGTCTCTCTTATGATTTCTATAGCATGCAGCCACTTGCTTGGGAAAATTCTGAAGTTTACCAGGAACATTCCGGAGTTTTCCCGGATTCTAAATTTTCCTGTGACATCACCATACTGATGATGATGGTGATGGCGATGATGGATCAGCAAGTCATGCCGATGCAAAGCAGCAAACTGGCCACATTTCCCCACACCATGCTTTACTTCCAACGCACAACAGTGATTCCAACAGAAATTTGAAAAGCAAAAAAAAAAAAAGAAAAAGAGAAAAACTAGAGAGCACTGACACGGTGAAAATCTCCAGCACAGGAGACAACTCACACAACTAGTCATGTGCTGGATCGAGCGTGGTTTGAAAACCAACTTTTCTATCACTAAAAGGGAAGGGTTGAAAACGTATTGTGCATTAGGTGTCTAGGTTACATTAAGTTTGGATTTTTTTTAGCAAAAAATAAGTCATGAAGAGCTAGGGACTGATATTTTCAGAAAAGATTTTGCCAACAACATGCATTAATCAATTGTAAAGTATCAGATTCGACACGTTTGTCATTTGTCTCTTGAAGGAATTGTTCAGAGCCCAACATTTTACCCCCATCAAGCCAAAAGCGCAAAGTCAAGTCTCCAGTGATTGGTTGTTTTCAAGAGAGGCAAGGTCACACACTAAACTAAAACTAGAGTATATATAACGTCAATCTGGAAAGCTGGTTACAAGCCAGAAATCAAAACCTCTTGAAAACTCTCCAGCGCCCGATAGAGGCTATTCGTGTTGAACGGTTGTGCAGGCCATGAGCCCAATCAGGCTCATTCACCGTGAGTTAGTCAACTTCTTGAGCATTATTACAGTGGAACCCCCCTATCAAGACCTTCTGCATTAAGACTCCCTCTAAGATGTGACCAAAAATGTGCTAAGATTTTCCCCCTTTATATCCGACTGCTGTGTGTCCACCTCCCTATTAACTCACTAGGGACTGGCCGAATTATTTCCCCTTGTTCTGTGGGGACTGGGCATTTGACTAGGTTCGTAAAATAATCACCAAAACCAAGTTATGAAGAGTTAGGCATCAATATTTTCAGAAAAGATTAGCAACACCATGCACTAAACGATCGTAAAATATCAGATTCCTTACCTTCGTCGTTTGTCTCCTATTGACGAAAACAGCTAACACATAGAAAGAAGGAAAATTTCACATTCTGATCTTTGACCCCCCTCTACAACCAAAGCTGAATGTAAACTATGCAATGATTGGTTGATTTCAAGAGAGGCAAGGTCAAAGCAAACTGAAAATAGGTTATGACTTCGCACCGGAAAGCTGGTTACACGCCAGAAATCAAAACCTCTTGAAAACTCTTATGAGCCGGAGCCGGGGGCCATTCGTCCTAAACGGTTGTGCGAGCCATGAGCCGGAGCCGGCTCATTCATCCCGAGTGCGTTAAGACTCCCTCTAAGATGTGACAAAAAATGTGTTAAGATTTTCCCCTTTATATCCGGACTGCTGTGTGTCCCTTTGGGGGTGGGGGGGGGGGGAGGGGGGGGAGGGGGCTTTTTCAAGGTCTTAATACGGAGATTCCACTGCATAGCTACCAGACAAGCAGACAAACGAATCAATGCAGACAAACACATAACCTCCTCGGTGAAGGTGATAAATGAAACTTGCCGAAACAGCATGAGAAAGCTGCCATTGTGGCGCTCCAGACATGCCCAAAACATGATGGTACTGTGCACAGCGAAACAAGGGGATGCAAAAAAAGGGAAGGAAGAAAACGAAAGCTCAACAGCAGCAACAACAGCAAATATGACTGATGATTGGATGGATGTGTGTATACTCACAAACAGGTAGTGTACACCCCCAGCCTTCTGACCATAGTACATAGACTGCACCCGAGAAACACACACACACATGTATGTACACACACACACACGCATGCGCACGCACACACACACAGAGAACAAAACACAACAAAGTGTTAATAAATAAAACACACCGCTTCCTTCTCCGTGACTAAACCATTATAACAGACTAGCTAGTGGGTTCTGGCTTTGGGCAAAACATCTACAGTGGAGTCCGGGTAAAACGAATTTTAAGGGAACACAGACTCAGTTCGTTGTATCAGGATTTTGTTATACATGTACATGTACAATGTATGTTGAAAACAAAAACAGTTCAAACACTCGCCAATGATAACCGAAAACATAAACTTGACCAGTTTGGATCGTCTGTCTTAATCACGGGATGTACAAGGCTTGAAGAAGTTCAGCAGTGTTGTCTGACGCTGATCTGTTTTGGCACACTTTTCAACAAGTTTGTCCATTAAGTGACAACACATCACACAAATTTAGTTTGTTATAGGCTTTCACGAACTTTTCGATCTTTATTTTGAGCGCGAATTGTAAAGCGACCTTGAGAAACCGAATGATCTGTAGGAAGCCTAGGCCTAGCAGACGACCCAGTGTGAATCTAAATGAGTTCACGCATGCGCAGTTCATATTTTCCAACTTCCTTCCTCTTGACAACACGTTCTAGCTTGGAGTTTGAAGGCCTAGGTTTTTGCAGCGCATCGCACAGGCTGAGTTCGTTATAGGCTATTTTTCCAAGTAAATAAAATTATCCTGGGGCGTAGAACATGTGTTCGTAAAAAGCGGGTGTTCGTTATTTCAAAAGGATTTTTTGTTCGTTATACCCATGGCTTTGCAAGTGACAAATAGAAGGGCATTTGCCGGGAAATTGAAGTCAGTTTGTTAATCGCGAAATTTCGTTAAAAACGACTTCGTTATAGTTGGACTCCACTGTAGAATATCCCTCTGAAGACCGCACGGGTCAGATTAGCTTTAAGTCCCCATCCGAAGGACTCAACATTCAGTTCGATTTCTGTGTCAAACTAGAAAGAAAGGGTGAGGATCTAGGAATTAAAAAAAGTATTGCCTTATTGTCCGAAAATGTGGTACATGCACACACATATGCAAACACACACAAACACACACTCACATTTTGAGGGGGTCTAATTTCACATGTAGTGGATGGATGAAAGACCCCCCCCCCCCCCCCCCCCAACCCCCTCCCATCCCCAATTCCTATCCAGCGGGAAACACATGCCCTTGAAGTTGTTTGTTGTTGTTTGTCTTCCCTGGCATACAGACTCCAGGGATCATCCCAACAGCTGAAGCACTTGAACACTATGGTACAAATGCACCAGCTAGAGGATGAGAACATTACGTGTGTGACCGTTTTTGATTAGGCAGCCACACTCCGACTTCGGAGGATAGCCTTGAAGCTAGCTGTACAAACTGAGTCCCTTCTACTTGCACTAAAACCTATCAGTACCTGCAGTCAACCAGTGCTGGTCTAATAAGGTAATCATGGCCTCTCCACCTTGCCCTGTAGAGGATCAAGTTCAACATACAGCTTCCCTGCACACGGGCTCTTCGTTTCTAGTATTAGGCAATTCTCACACCATTGTGTGTGAGTGTGTCACTGAAAACTGAAAATGTCCTGATGTCCCAAGGCTTATGTCACATGACAGTCCTATCAAAACTGAAAATGTCCTGATGTCCCAAGGCCTATGTCACAGTCCTATCAAAACTTAAAATGTCCTGATGTCCCAAGGCCTATGTCACAGCCATATCAAAACTGAAAATGTCCTGATGTCCCAAGGCCTATGTCACAGTCCTATCAAAACTGAAAATGTCCTGATGTCCCAAGGCCTATGTCACAGTCCTATCAAAACTGAAAATGTCCTATGTCCCAAGGCCTATGTCACAGTCATATCAAAACTTCGAGTGGAGGTCAGGAGTGACAGATGGATTGAAGACCGTTAGAGCTGGATTTGCTACAGGAGTCAACTTCGAAAATAATCTGGTTCAAGACAACAAATTAATATTAAAAAAATAAAATTGAAAAGAGAGAGAGAGAAAACAAGAAAGACTACAGAAAGCAGAGCGACAGATGTTTACGTGAATTTGTTCTTTCAGCCTCTAGAGTTCATCATTTCTATCCCCACCCATTGCCCCTGATACTTCCCGTCCCCAAAATAGAACAACATTACACACAAGCACACACACACACACAGATTTTTTAAAAATCTAAAATAATTTTTGATTACGTCAACTGCTTTCTCCCCTTTTCACTTTTCGCTGCTAAAGCAGCCCTCCCCCCCCCAACACAACACAGAGACCAAAAGATCTTCCCAAAGGGGATTTTGTTGATTCCGAGCTCAAGTCCCTCTGCCTACCTCCGTTCCCCCCCCCCCCCCCCCCCCCCACCACCACCCCTTTATCTTAAAAAACAAACAAACAAACAAAGATATTGAGTTGCCTTCCTCCATACCACTAACACACACACACACCTCCCTTCATCCCAGCACCTCCCCTCTCCTCCCGAACACCCAACAAAATTGAAAAGCGCAGAGCAATCAAAAAGACTATTGACGGAGTGAGGGGAAATTGGAAGGCGGCTGGGGAGCAAAAGGCAGAGAGTGGGACTGCGGCTGCTGCAGCGATGGGGATTTGGATTATGAACAGAAAATGTTCTAAGCTAAGCCCACCCCCCCCCCCCCCCCTCTACCCACAGTCACCAGATGGTAGCAAGTACCCTTCCCAGACCTGTCTACCCCAAAATTCAGTTTGGAGTATTCCAAATCCAAAATAAGAGGTTTTTTTTCCAAAATTGGAGTACTCCAGCGAAAAACTTTAAAACTAGCTGTGCCCCTTCGTCTCACAATGGCGGGTGATGTCGAACATCCCGGGCGATGCAATCGAGAAGTCACGTTTACAGTACTTACAGTACGCATAAGTTTTCCCAAAACTGGAAGCCTGGTTCTTGGGTATATTTGTCAAGAAATTCTTGCTCCCTTTTCGTTTTCCTCGATTTGGGGCCGTCATCTTCACTACTAGACGGACGCTTCGACATCTTCGCAGATAACCGGAGCAATCGTCTGCTAAACAGCAAAGGAAACAAAATGGCTGCCACGAAACCACGCAAAAATCTCGAACCGGAAGTGGAAGATCTCGGCCAATCAACACAAAAAGGCATGAGAAAGAGAGCATACGCACGGCAGTTAAAACAATACGCCCGTTCTCGATACCATATGCAGTCAACAGAAGTGATAGTCGGATTTTTTTTCCGCCGTATTTTTTTCTTAGGTACCGTATTTATCGTGTTTTTGTCAAGTACGCGTATAAAATACGGCGAAATTGTATGGGTAGACAGGTCTGCCTTCCCCGTTATCACCATCCTGCCTCTATAGCCCTGTGGCAGACAACAGCTTTCAACAGCTCGCCCGATCCGATTAGCAGTATTCCCCAAAGCCCTTTCCCTCACTCTGCCACGCTGTCAACTCCACTGACGTTATTCGAGAAACCGCCCAGCCACATGCCACTCCTTCTTTGACCCTTTCACTGGCCCCACATGATGGATTTATATCCATCAATCGGCTATCTTGTGCTTAAGTCCCCCCCTCCCCCCCCCCCCCCCCCCCCCCCCCCCCCCCCCCCCCCCCCCCCCCCGCTACCCCTCAAATTACGCATTGAAAATTTTCACTAAGCAACATGCCCGGTTTGAAATGGGATAGGGCTAGGATCAGCCTATTTTCATCAAACTGAAAGATTTCAGCAGACTTTTGAGGTTGAGGGTGGTAAACATGATGATGGGGGGGGGGGGGGGGGGGGGGGGGGGGGAGGGGGGTAACTAAAGTTAAAGACTGTCCATCATTCTTTCTTGAAGGAATGTCTCCTTGAAATCCTCTATACATGAATGTACCATATCATGTGGAGGTACTATTGAATTGATACCTTTAGCGTTCATGTATCTGTTAAGGTAATATAGGTTATGCCCACTTTAATCAATTATTCATCTTGCTACCATTTTTCCCATTAAGTACCCCCTCTCTGGATTCAAAACGGCCATGGCAATAAAGGGGTTAATGTCCACTGATTCTCATTATTTTAAAAATAATTCACGTAAAAATGTTTTGTTACGAGAATAATAAATTGGCAGAGCAGCAGAGATTTGGGGTTGGGTCCTTTTGTGTGTGTGTGTGTGTTTTTTTAGTTGCTTTTCACCATGTTATTACCCTTTCTGAAAATGACAAAAGCGTTGCATTTTGGGGCCACATCGCACACAACAGATCAATAGAGTAGAGTCGGCAGATGCTATAATAATTTTGTCCATTACAATTTTTATTTTTTTGGTCACAATACTGTTGTCTCTTATCAGAAGTTATACAACGCTTCTGACCAACAACTCAGGGCTTGTGGCTCAAACTGTATCTTTCAAATAAGCAACAGGTTCACAAGACGTATAATGAGAGACTTAGTGCGATTTTTCTCACACCAGAGGGCATGACGCTCGTGTGGGGCTAATCCTCTCTATATTATTAGTTGGGGATAAAGAGAGAGAGAGAGAGAGACAGTGAGTGGTCCTACCATCACTCTCTCTCTCACTACGCCCAAGTAAGAAAATCGCGTGATAAGCCCCTAGTGCATTGACTGCCCTCTGGCGTGACAAATATCGCCATAGGTTGACCATTGGTACCCATGTCCTTAATTATGAAGAACGCCTAAAATGGCTAAATCTACCAAGCTTGGAATATAGAAGGGTGCGAGGAGACATGATAGAGGTTTATAAAATGTTGCATGGTTTGTATGATTCCTCAACTACTGCACCTCTTTTCCACTTATCTAGTCATAATACTACTCGGGGACACAATTTTAAACTAACCCAAACACTAACCAACACTAGACAGTTTCATTCATTCTTTACTAACAGAATAACAAATTTATGGAACAATTTATCATTTGATACCGTCAATGCACCTTCAGTAAATGCATTTAAAAATCGTATTGACAAAGAATTATCAAAACATACTTTTTCTACCAATTTGGATGTATATATGTAAAACAAAGCTAAGTGTTAGTATACACTCATGCCAAAATAAATCCACGGGCAAATAAAAATAAAAAATTTAAATTGATATTTGATGCAATAATCACCACTAACGAGGGCAAAAGGCTTATAGCCTATAGCCTTATGTCATGTGATGTGATGTGAACAGTAGAATATGTAATAGCACTGAAACTGAACATTCTCTGCCCCTGTCTTGTGCACTGAGACGCGTGCGCCACCTACAAAAGATTATCGCCCTTGCCTCTCACGAAGTAGTAGTATTAATAATAATAATACTGGTTATTTATAGAGCGCTTAACTCCCTTTGCAGGGAGCTCAAAGCGCTGAACAAAAGCCTAACCACTAACATACAGATAAACATACACATTAAAGACAAGCCAAGAATAATCAACACTAGCCAACGCTAACGCCAAGTACCGGTAATGCTGAGTACCGGTTTTGCCGGGTCCGCAAAATATTATATTATTACTTTTGTCTTTCTCCCTCCTTCTATTTTTTTCTCTCATCCCGTTCTACTCCCCACCGTCCCCTCTAATTTATTTATTTCTCCCCCCCCCCGTGTGCAGCTGGGTGTTCTCGGACTAGCCAGGGGTGCTCGGTTGTGCACGTCCTCTTATCTGTCTGGACTTTTTTTTTTTTTTTTTTTTCTGCGCTGCATAATTCTTTGAACCCCAGTACATGTCAGTAATTGCCGGTTACGGCAGGTGGACATTATTGGCCGAAGAAGAAGAAGAATATGATTGGTATTTTGTGCGTGTCTGTTTGCATTTTGTTAGTGATTATAGATGGCTTGATGGGGGGGGAAAAAAGCGTGTACGTTTGCTTATTCAATGTCCATCTCTCAATAGATTAAAAAATAAAAATATAAAACTTTGACTTTGTGGTTAAGACAAGCAGAGCCACACTGTATGCCAGCAAAGATTCTAAAAGGGTAAGATGGACTACTTAAGAGTTACAGCGAACCGGGCTGATAGAGTTATCGTTAGTGGGGTAGTTATACACCATTCACAGCGGCGGCTATCCAAAAACTCAGACTGGAATTTGAACGGAGAATTCAACTGGCCTATCGACGTGTAAAATGTGTCACTGTTTAAAAGGGACATAACCAGTGTTTCTGTCCTCACTACTCATATAGGGAAAAGAGACCGGATGCTTGTCTTCCCCTATACAGTCTTTGATGCTAGTCAGTCGTTTCCGACCATGACTGCCAGATAGCAGAGGGGACAGATGCTATTCTGAAGGGATGGGGTACAATTTGTTTATATGAACACGCCTTGCTCAGGGCACATCCCCACTCGTTCTGCCAAAGGGATTTGAGGGCAGTTGGCTTTGGGGAAGGACCCCAAAGGTCAACCTGTCCCTTTGGCAGCATCACTACAGCCAGTGCAAACGCAATGCTGGAGTGAAAGTCAAAC
>CM065702.1:46952444-46974944 GCA_017654935.2 Phymorhynchus buccinoides | reverse complement strand
CAATACCTGCAGCATGGTTTCGGAGCACCAGGTCTCGGCCTCGGTGTTGTCCAGCAGGGAGGAGGCGTGCAGCTGCTGTTTCTGGGCCAGGAGGAAACTGGGCTTCAGCAGACTGACCCGCTGACCCCCGCTGGGGGGAGAGTATGGCAGGCTGCGCTGCACAGGGCGCCTGTGCATCATGCACGCACGCACGCACACACACACACACACACACACATGATTCAAGAATTTTAATCCTTTGACCCCTTTTGGAACATGGATGATACAAAAACAGTATAACACAAACATAAAACTCAATCAAAACCGCACAAATTTCAAAAATAACAGCGAAATGTCAGTTTTTGGTGAGCAGTGACAGAAACACTTTTAAACTATCTTTCCAAATTTTAGAAATTTACTTAAATTTAAACATATACGTTGTCCTTTTTGAAGCATGCTACAGAAATTGAAAACAGATTTTGGTTTCAGAAATTTCTTAGGAACATATTTTTTTACGAAGTTCATTGTATTTTGGACATTCCATTATACAATGAAATTCGTCTCCTATCTCGCCCATTTCGCAATTACGACAAATACGTAATTCTCTTGGAACATTATAATGTCTTCCAACTTCAATAGGCAATTTATGATTGCTGCATCGAAACTTGAATAAAGATAGAACATAAACATCTGGTAAGGTTGAAATGTAATGTTCCCTTCCGAAGTCTGTCTTAAAAGTTTTATAAAATAAGCATTTACTACTGTTCTCAAGAGAATTACGCCAGTCACGAATATAGTTCTTTTGTAATTCTTGTTTAACACACTTGTATAAGTTAGTTTTACACACACACACACAGTATGCAAAATTATGCCTGCCACCCACATAGAGACACTCAGTATGCAAAATTATGCATGGGCGCATACCGTAATTTCCGGCCTACAAGACGTAACCTATTAAACTGCATTTTGCCTTATCTCCTAATATTGCCTTGCTTATAATATACCCAAAATAGAACAAGATTACAAAACATTACAGATTTGTTCATGGCAAGCACCTAACATGAATAGCTCGCTTACATTATCATAGGCATTATTTCTCTTGCATTTTAACACAATCAAGTGTCACCAACAGCTACTGAAGAAGAACATTAACCCTTTCACCGCCAATGTCGCATTTTAACACAATCAAGTGTCACCAACAGCTACTGAAGAAGAACATTAACCCTTTCACCGCCAATGTCGCATTTTAAACACAATCAAGTGTCACCAACAGCTACTGAAGAAGAACATTAACCCTTTCATCGCCAATGTCGCATTTTAACACAATCAAGTGTCACCAACAGCTACTGAAGAAGAACATTAACCCTTTCACCGCCAATGTCGCATTTTAACACAATCAAGTGTCACCAACAGCTACTGAAGAAGAACATTAACCCTTTCACCGCCAATGTCGCATTTTAACACAATCAAGTGTCACCAACAGCTACTGAAGAAGAACATTAACCCTTTCACCGCCAATGTCGCATTTCAACACAATCAAGTGTCACCAACAGCTACTGAAGAAGAACATTAACCCTTTCACCGCCAATGTCGCATTTCAACACAATCAAGTGTCACCAACAGCTACTGAAGAAGAACATTAACCCTTTCACCGCCAATGTCGCATTTCAACACAATCAAGTGTCACCAACAGCTACTGAAGAAGAACATTAACCCTTTCACCGCCAATGTCGCATTTCAACACAATCAAGTGTCACCAACAGCTACTGAAGAAGAACATTAACCCTTTCACCGCCAATGTCGCATTTCAACACAATCAAGTGTCACCAACAGCTACTGAAGAAGAACATTAACCCTTTCACCGCCAATGTCGCATTTCAACACAATCAAGTGTCACCAACAGCTACTGAAGAAGAACATTAACCCTTTCACCGCCAATGTCGCATTTCAACACAATCAAGTGTCACCAACAGCTACTGAAGAAGAACATTAATCATGTATTTACCAATTTATGTTCAATCGCTCTGTTACTTCAAAGGATTCTCATAATCTTCACTGAGCTAGTCACTCACCATTACAAATCAAATTTGACAATAAAATGCATACCCCTTTCCCTGTTTATTCGCGCCATATCCGCTGTAAGCGCCTTATCTGCAGACCTGTTTACCCCCTACACAAGTCTTGAGTAGTCTGGATAGCTGAAATGAGTAGTTTTGGTGTGAAATGAGTAGTCCTCTTCATTAAACCATCAAATAATGTTCACTGAAAATGAGCAATCAGAGCATTTTTTTCAATTTTGAAGAGTACCGTATTTTTCGGACCATAAGGCGATATTTTTTTCTCCAATTTCGACCTATGCGCCTATTAAACGAGGGCGCCCTATTAGTGAACAAAATCGTGAGAAGAGAGGCAACGATTGCCGTACTCAGTACAGTCTACTGTGAGTCACAACATCAAAAGTGGTAACGAGTTGCCGATACGACGAATACTCACGTTAAAATGCTTTGAAATCCCTGTTATCGTCCGAGATACCGTCCAACAGATGCCACAACCCTTCATTGGATGCAAAAAGCATCGTTGTAGAGCTTAAAATGCCATAATTCTACCAGTTTCCGCGAAGAATTGGCCAAACACAACAACTGGAAGTCGCAAAAACGGAAGTTTCGATTATTTGAGAAGGGAGCCAACTCTCGTTTATGACAATAAAATGGCGGTCGGTAATCGTTTACAGGACGTGTACGGGCTTCAAACTTCGACTTTCTGTTGCGAGGTGTGTATCGCCTTATAAACGAGGGCGCCTTTTACTTGGATTTTGTCAGATTTGTCTTGAAAATTGCCCTATTCGCCTTATACACAGCAGCGCCTAATGAGCCGAACAGTACGGTAGTAGAGGTCCAAATGGAGTAGAATACTACTCGAAAAGAGTACAGTAAACAGGTCTGTATCTGTGACCTGAATACATTTTGTTCTAAATACTGACTGGGTTGTGTGTCTTATGCGCAAAGGGCCCAAGTAAGACAAGAAAAGAACGCAATTCAAAATTCAGTTTGCTGTCTTCACTTAAGGGGCGGAACCACTGCACACGACTCAATCCAACCAGAGATAGTTTAGGGGAGATAGCCAACTTGAAGGTAGGGTGATGACGACCCTAAAGAGTTATCTTTCCGTACAGGTAGGAACAATGGCGGCCCCATCGAAATTTGATTCTGAATCGAGGCGACTGTTCCAACCACATGTTCAAACTTGGGTGGTTGGAGAGCCCTCTTTCTATTTAAGCAAGATTAAAAAAAAAGGTAAAGAAGCTGGAAATCGAGCATAGAAACCTATAAAACATTGACGAACAGTCTTAGATCAACTGCTTATGTGTGCACATCTGACATACGATATCATGTTGAAACTCAAACGAGAAATCTTCTTCTCTTCAGGGCGAATCCTTGTTCTTTTGGTAATTTCCCCCATCAAGAACAATAATATGATGACTAAAAAAACAATAGGCTATGTTCTTTTCTGCTACAAATTATCGTTCTTGGCGGGAAGAAATGTGATCATTACCCACTTGATCACGTTGATGTAGATCTAATTACAGATCTGTCATGACTCATGAAAAGACAACTCTTTGAGGCTGTTTCACATTGAAATTTGAACACTTGAGTTGCCCTCCTTACTTACAGGTTCATACCTGCAGGGAAAGATAACCAGGGCGGTTGGCCTCACTTCTCTAATAGGGAAAAGAGTTAAGTTCCCCCTCTCTATATATAAGCTCTCTGATCCAACTGCGATCCGATTGTGACGATGTCTGTGAGGCACGATTCTTCTGGAATACTTCTGTCTAAAAATAATTCTACTATTTTCACTCACAAAACTCCACATTAGACTCCAATACACGAATCACATAAAATGTCTGATACAAAAACACAGATATTTCATCAGATTCGTGTAAGGGGGGGACGCGACTACGACTACAGTGAACGAAAGGCAAAACTAGTAGGATTTCATCAGATTCCTTTTAGACAGTAGAATTCAACGAGATTCGTGCCTGACAAATGTCAGTCAGATCGCAGTTGGATCGAATAGTATCCAGTGGGTCTGCCCCTTTTACCCTGCAGGGGCAGGCTGGGGGGACAGGGCCCCGCGCAGAGGGGAGGGCAGGAGGGGCAGGGAGGGCATGTCCGCCTCCAGGGGCAGGAAGTAAGCCAGGTAGTCGTCCACCAGCGTCGGGTACAGCCAGTCGAAGAGGCGCGACGACCAGCTGCACCCGTCCTGCTGCCAGGCTGGGCTCACCAGGGCGTAGGCAAAGCTGAACATGTACATCTCAAAGGGGTCTGATAAAGGGGTCAAGGTCAAAGCTGAACGTGTGCATCTCAAAGGGGTCTGATAAAGGGGTCAAGGTCAAAGCTGAACGTGTGCATCTCAAAGGGGTCTGATAAAGAGGGGGGTCAAGGTCAAAGCTGAACATGTACATCTTAAAGGGGGCTGATAAAGGGGTCAAGGTCAAAGCTGAACATGTACATCTCAAAGGGGTCTGATAAAGGGGTCAAGGTCAAAGCTGAACATGTACATCTTAAAGGGGGCTGATAAAGGGGTCAAGGTCAAAGCTGAACATGTACATCTCAAAGGGGTCTGATAAAGGGGTCAAGGTCAAAGCTGAACATGTGCATCTCAAAGGGGTCTGATAAAGAAGGGGGTCAAGGTCAAAGCTGAACATGTACATCTCAAAGGGGTCTGATAAAGGGGTCAAGGTCAAAGCTGAACATGTACATCTCAAAGGGGTCTGATAAATGGGTCAAGGTCAAAGCTGAACGTGTGCATCTCAAAGGGGTCTGATAAAGAAGGGGGTCAAGGTCAAAGCTGAACATGTACATCTCAAAGGGGTCTGATAAAGGGGTCAAGGTCAAAGCTGAACATGTACATCTCAAAGGGGTCTGATAAAGAAGGGGGTCAAGGTCAAAGCTGAACATGTACATCTCAAAGGGGTCTGATAAAGGGGTCAAGGTCAAAGCTGAACATGTACATCTCAAAGGGGTCTGATAAAGAGGGGGTCAAGGTCAAAGCTGAACATGTACATCTCAAAGGGGTCTGATAAAGGGGTCAAGGTCAAAGCAGAACGTGTGCATCTCAAAGGGGTCTGATAAAGAAGGGGGTCAAGGTCAAAGCTGAACATGTACATCTCAAAGGGGTCTGATAAAGGGGTCAAGGTCAAAGCTGAACATGTACATCTCAAAGGGGTCTGATAAAGGGGTCAAGGTCAAAGCTGAACGTGTGCATCTCAAAGGGGTCTGATAAAGAGGGGGTCAAGGTCAAAGCTGAACATGTACATCTCAAAGGGGTCTGATAAAGGGGGTCAAGGTCAAAGCTGAACATGTACATCTCAAAGGGGTCTGATAAAGAAGGGGGTCAAGGTCAAAGCTGAACATGTACATCTCAAAGAGGTCTGATAAAGAGGGGGTCAAGGTCAAAATTAATCCTCATAATCACGACCTGGGTGAAAGTAAAACGTTCTCTCAATCCTGAAACGACGCGTGTCAATCCCAACAGCCTGAAGCTTTGTGAACTAACCACAAATGACTGGCTATGCTCAAAGCACATCAAACTAGTTTTAGTTTTGCGACACGATACATCTTTGATATGTCAAAGGTTTCTGATATCAATCACAAATGAATTTGGGTCTCGCTTTCTTATCGGATGAAAAGAGACTGCAAATAATGTAAGCTCCAAAACTCCCGTTCAAATTAAAAATCAATTTCAATGTGGCTTTAGAGGACTTGGAAGATGTATCTAGGTTAAGTCAGAAAACTGTTTTCTTTAAACTACAATTTAATCAACAGAATGCTGTTTTGGAAACAATCTTTCACCCAAAACAGCATGAACATCTCCTTTAACGTGATCATGTACACCTCAAAGGGGTCTGATAAACTCATAAAGAGGGGGCCTTAGCCTTTATTACTCTGCCATTTTAAACAGCCAACACTTGAAATCACAGCTTCTATCACAAGGTTTTGCTTATGCTGCCAGCATCACTTTCTCATAAGCTGAGAGAAACATAAGTTGCCAGCGTTCTGAATAAGTTGTTCTACATAAGATCAAGCGAACATCAGTTAAAAAGTTGTTCTACTTCTAGATACATACAATCAAACGAAACATAAGCTGCCAGCATCACATTTATCATTCTCATAAGTTGTTCTGTAGACATAAAATCAAGCAAAACATGACTTGCCAGCATGATTCTCAAAAATGGTTTCTAGATACGATCAAGCAAAACATGAGCATCACATTAACGTAAGTTTTTTGTTATCAAGATTAAGATCAAGCGAAACATGAGCTACCAGAATTACATTCTCCTAAGCATTTCTAGATTTTAACCCTTTCACTGCCAACGTCGCATTTTTGCACCACAATCATTTAACACCCATGTCACTAAAAGGCATCAAATCAGGGTCTGTTATCCAAAGACCCTGTTCTCTCAATTTTGGGAGCTAAGGATAGTCCTTGCTTTAAACATGTCACAGTAGAATCACCAATATTTCAGACATAATTTTGTCCCTACCCAGTAAGTTTAATGGGAAATCTTTGCAGAAAAATGGCTGGCGGCGAAAGGGTTAAAAAAAGCAAAATATGAGCATGCACAATCTCCTAAGTTCTAGACAAGATCAAGGAAAACATGAGCTACAGTGGAATCTCCCTTATAAGACCTTCAAAAACCATCCAGAATGAGGTCTTGTAAGGGAGGTAATTTTAATACTTACAAAGAAGGGCAATGTCTCAGAGAAGTAGGTCTTATATGGGAGGGAGTCTTATAATGGGAGGTCTTATAAGGGAGGTTCGACTGTACTAGCATCACACTCTTTATTTTTTATTTGTAACTAAGACCAATGAAAATATAAAACACCAGCAGCTCATTCACTTAAGTTATAGGCCTGCTACACGGCATCCCCATACAATTTTATGCATGTGTGGCGGCAGCTTTACCATATTTTTCATACTATAAGGCGATACTGTTTCCCCAGACTGACACACCTGCGCCTTATAATGTGACTAATAATTTAGTCAGAAAATGCAAGAACAAAATCTGAATTTTGTGTAAATTTGAGGGGTGCGCCTTTTAACAAGGTGCGCCTTATAGTCTGAAAAATATGATAGTTAAGTTTTTCTAGATGTTGTTGTTGTCGTACCCTGGCTTAAAGACTCCAGGGATCATCCCAACAGCCGAAGCACTTGAACACTATGGTACAAATGCACTGGTCAGCTAGGGATGAGAACATTACGTGTGTGACTGTTTTTGATTAACCTGCCACGTGGGCAGCCACACTCCGACTTCGGAGGATTTTGGACTGATGATGTTATGCTAGGAGCTTGCCATGGCTAAAGACAATCCCCCGCATAGCTATGCAGAGCACAACATTTTGATGTAGCAGCGTTCTAGCTTATGTCAATAGGTCCGACACAGCCTTATGCCAAGGCATTTTTTAGATGAGATCATGTTTAACCCTTTCACCAAGTCGCATTTTAGCACCGCAGTGATTTAACACCTATGTCACTAAAAGGCAACAAATTGGGGTCTATTATCCAAAGACCCTATAGTTTTAGTTTTGGGAAGGATAGACCTTATTTTATGTATGCAACAGAAGAATCCCCAATACTGGATTCTGTTCTCAACACAGGTAAATTTAATGGAAATGTTTGTCTGAATTATGGCTGGCGGTGAAAGGGTTAACATAAGCAGTCAGCATAAATTAACTGTGATAAGTTTTTTTCCTAGAGTAAGAATAATAAGATGAAGTGAAACATGGGTGGTGGCGTAAAGGATACTGAGCACAACAGTGGGCACAGAGAAGCCGTGTGTCTGCAGCTTGTTGATGTAGAACACAGGCACCCCTCCTTCCTCAATGGTGTGGCGGGATGGACCCTGCAATCCACACAGCCCTTAACTCACTCGGCACTGGCCGGCTGCTTCCCCTTACAACCGTTTAGGATGGGCCATTCGACTAGGTTCGAAAACCCATCACCACAAAAAAGTTATGGACTGATATTTTCAGATAAGATTACTAACACCATGCACTAAGCGATCGTAAAATACCAGATTCCATACCTTCGTCGTTTGTCTCCTATTGACGAAAACAGCTAACACATAGAAAGAAGGAAAATTTCACATTCCGATCTTTGACCCCCCTCTACAACCAAACCTGAATCTAAAGTCTGCAATGATTGGTTGATTTCAAGAGAGGCAAGGTCAAAGCAAACTGAAAATAGGTTATGACTTCCTACCGGAAAGCTGGTTACACGCCAGAAATCAAAACCTCTTGAAAACTCTTATGAGCCGGATCCGGGCCATTCGTCCTAATCGGTTGTGCGAGCCATGAGCCGGATCCGGCTCATTCGTCCTGAGTGTGTTAGCCCCTTTGCTGCCACAGTACCCAGGGTAGGACAGCGACGGCTGTCCAACTGCCCGGGGAAGTTAATCATCAGTGTCGGGCAGGTGGCACGCTCGACCACCTGCCCCTCGGGCAAGTGCAGTTGAAAAATAAATCTGCTCCTAGGGCAGGCTGCAAAAAAAGTTACTGTCCTACCCTGGGCACCACACTGATTTATGTCACTGAAAGGCATTTATTGATTTCTTAAGGGTCTGTTGTCCAAAGACCATATCGTTGGTGAAATTCAAAAACCTCGTATCCTGATTTGGAGGGGGGGGGGGCTGGGGGGCTTTGAGTTAGACACATAGCATTCTAATTTTTCCCGTCACCTTCCACCAAAAGCTCGCATCTCTAACGACTTTCTATCTGGGGTAAATGAGGTTGTGAAAATAGACGAAAAACTCGTAAGTCCCAAATTCAGATCTAGTTAAGGACAAAAACCTCGAATCTTCGTTCTTTTCAAGTGTAAATTTTGTTTTTAAAGTCATTTTAACAAAATGCAGGACTAAAATCTCAATTTCTTGAACAACATATTCATCATAGTTAATCAATTGTGGTCAACGCGGTTAATTTTTAAAAGTTTTTTTCATTTTTCTCAAAACTACCAACATTGAGATACAAGGTTTTTGAATTTCACTGACATTATGTTCTTATTTGGGGAGATAAGGATAGGCCTAATGCTATAGAGGAATCCCCAGTAGTGCGAAAATCATCTTTTCTATAGCACTGTTTCATAATTCGGTCTTTTGGGGCTATCTTTCCCTACTGTCTCATCTTGAAGTCGGTTTGGGGTAGTTCCGGTTCAAAATTAGAATTAAAAAATGGAAGTTACCTACCTTAAACAACAAACTATATTTTGTTCTTGTCTTCAAGTCTTGGGGTATTAATGTGATCGTATCAAGTAAACAAATAAGAACATAACTGTTTATAGTCAACGAATGGAAACACTTTAAGAAAGAAACATGAAACAGGACTTAATATTATTAAATCTACAAACTGATAACTGAGCAATTAAACACCCCTCTATTTTAATGAGAGACTTAGTGCGATTTTTCTCACACCAGAGGGCATGACGCTCGTGTGGGGCTAATCCTCTCTATATTATTAGTTGGGGATAAAGAAAGAGAGAGAGACAGTGAGTGGTCCTACCATCACTCTCTCTCTCACTACGCCCAAGTAAGAAAATCGTGTGATAAGCCCCTAGTGCATTGACTGCCCTCTGGCGTGAAAAATATCGCCATAGGTTGACCATTATGGAGCAGCCATGCCGTGCTTACAGCATTTCCTAACCGGAACTAAGTGTCCTAACGGGCACACAACTCGTCTGTTACTTCCATTTTCATTTCGAAACAGTGCTATACCCAGGTAAGTTTGACGGGAAATGTTTTGCTGAAAATGGCTGGCTGTGAAAGGTTTAAGGATCATGTATCTAGAGAACAGGTAGAGAGACAAATTTTAACATGAACAGCTATTAGGTACTAATCTTAGCCAAGCACTGTGAGCCCTTAGCAAAGCAAAAGCAACCTGGTGCAGCTGCTAATGCATCCTACATTGTACAAGCTGTACTCTGAAACCAGAAGCTTTTTAATGCACAATTCGTGTTTTTTAATATATAAAAACAACCACATAAACAGCCAGATCACTTAATGTATTTACAGCGGTGTAAGTGGGAGGAGGTCCCAAAACCTGAAATTAGAATTCCTGAAAACCCCAAAACCTGATATGAAAAGTTGTGAAAACCAAAACCCTGAACCTGTTTTAGAACATACAAGTTTACATCAGATCGTTTCCAACCCAGAAAATCAAAAATTCTCATATAAAATAACATGTTTGTTCTGCCAGAAATTTGACAACGGCATCTGAAGTTAATCTATTCAAATAAAACTCACTTCCCAAGTTTCTGACTGTTCTTGTGTGTGTGTTTGTCCAAAAAACATTTGTCACAGACTGAAAACCATTAGGCAGAGGAACCACATTCAACATAAATGACTCTCAGGTCTTGATTAGACTAGCAATATGGAGTCATTTGTGAAACCAAACCAAAAGGGCAAAATCACTAGTATTAGTAGTAAAACTACTAAAAGAATAGGCAATCTTTTTTTTGGACTCACCGGCAGACAACGGAAGGGAAACACATAGGAGGCATAGGGGTCTGCCTGCAGGCTGTAGACAGCATTCAGCAGAGGTCCGCTGGGAGCCAGAAACTTGCGCGCGGCGGCAAAATCATATTGGTGATGAGACTTGCTGAGCTTTTCCAGCCCCCAACCAGACTCCCCCTCCCCTCCAAAAATGCTGTTCAACAGGGCAGGGAACACCAGGTGTAGCTCCTGCAAACAGTGCAAAGGCATGTGTTTTAGGATGCTGTTCAACAGGGCAGGGAACACCAGGTGTAGCTCCTGCAAACAGTGCAAAGGCATGTGTTTTATGGTGCTGTTCAACAGGGCAAGGAACATCAGGTGTAGCTCCTGCAAACAGTGCAAAGGCATGTGTTTTAGGATGCTGTTCAACAGGGCAGGGAACACCAGGTGTAGCTCCTGCAAACAGTGCAAAGGCATGTGTTTTAGGATGCTGTTCAACAGGGCAAGGAACATCAGGTGTAGCTCCTGCAAACAGTGTAAAGGCATGTGTTTTAGTATGTTCAAATCTCCCATCAGTCAACTATTGGATTTCAGGCCTGTGCGTTACAAAACGAAAAAAAATTTCACCTGACGCACATTAATGTTGGTACATTTTTAAAAAGAGATCCCCTAAATTGCTAAAATATCCAAGCGAAACTTTGGAATGGTTGGCAGCCATGTTAACCCAGTAACCCTTCACTGCTGCAGAAAAACTCAAAGTGAGATTATCTTCTTTAACCAAAATTTATAACATTTGGAACAAACCTGTTAGCCACAATCTGATAAAATATTCTGCAAATATAATTATACATCTTTCCTGACTGATCTAAGGCCAAAAACAGCACTCAAAAGTTATGACATCTTCAACAATGACTTCATATTGGGAGTTTATGACGTCAGTGCCACCATTTTGGTTTCTCAAACGTGGTCTTCACCAATGAAAACGTTCTTCAATATCGAACAGCGCGGCGTAAAATCTTTGTCCTCTCGATAGCCGCCATTTTGGATGGTCATGCGCTATTGCTACCAAAGAAACACTACGTCGTCGCTCATTCCCGATTGCCCATAGTAGACACGGGCTGGCAGGGAAAGGTTAAACTATCATTTTGGGCACATTGAGCATCAATAAGTTTATTTGTTGCCAGCTTTCGCACGCAAGTTTTGTCCTGATGCACGCAATCATTAATTTAAAACTAAGTGAAAACACTGGTAAAGGCAAGGATGTGCCACCCCCCCATGCATTTCTCGGTTAATTCCATTTTTCCGTTTTTGCCTTTCTTACCAAACATAAAGCTGTATTTTATGAACCTTTTCAGCTAATTATCTTTTTGGAATAATAACCCTACCCCTACCCCTACCCCCCACCCCCTATAAGACGAAAAAACGCAATGAACCACGACTGTGAGAAATGCTGCGGTGTACTGCAGTACATAGGGGGGGGGGGGGTGTCCTATTAGATAATGGCCTGTATCATGACTGCAATTAATTATTGAACAAAGATAATTAGCTGAAAATGTTCATAAAATACAGCTTCATGTTTGGTAAGAAAGGCAAAAACGGAAAAATGGAATTAACCGAGAAATGTAGGGGGGGGCACATCTTGACCTTTACCGAAAACACCTTCTACTGTTTTTTTATACCTTTGAGCTTGTTCGTTTGAGAAGGTCTTCTGTCACTCTGCACTTCTCTGCCACTGGTTTATTCTGCAGCCCTTCAATCTGGTACTGAAAATAAAGAGACAATGGTAATTGGCCCAGAGTTGAATACTATACAAATCTTTATTGACCCCTTCACTACCCCACGACGGATATTTCCGTCATTATTTCTTGTAGGAATGTTCCACTGAAAGCCTCCTGGTACAGGGATGTACCATTGAATTCAGATCTTGAATCGTTTTGAATGGCTGGTTTGTCCATTTATATTTAAATGTAGCACAGTTTAGGCATACTGAAATTACTTCATGCTAGATTTTTTTTTTTTTAAATTAAGTACCCCCTCTATGAATTAAAAATGGCTGTGGCAGTGAAGGGGTTAATACAATAACAGGCATAACTGGTGTCACGGGAAATATTTCCTGGTGTGAAATAAGTCCACCGCAATATGCATACATGCCACAGCAGTAATGTTAAATAGTCTTAAGAATATAACTATTATATAGTGATTTAACCCCTGCAAGACGTCACTGCCCGAGGCAAGCATCATTACTGGCCTAGATATCCTCCAAAGTCGGAGTGTGGCTGCCCACGTGGCGGGGTAATCAAAAACGGTCACACATGTAATGTTCTCATCCCTAGCTGGTGCATTTGTACCATAGTGTTCAAGTGCTTAGGCTGTTGGGATGATCCCTGGAGTCTTTAAGCCAGGGTAAGACAAACAAAACAAAAACTGGCCTAGATCCATAGTTCCAAAATTATATAGACAGGTTGGAGAGTGTCCAGCTCACTTCATTACTCAAAGTTACAAAGACTGTACCCCTGGATGCATCACAAACATGCTTCTTCTTCTTCTCCCGTTGAGTATCCACAATCATCAGTTTGATTTTATGATACTATTACTATGTACGGTTGAGGTCTGAAGTCGGGTATCAATTGATCAAAAATAAAACAAAAACCTACTACTGTACTAGATACAAAGATGACCCAGCCAGCCGGGTCTCATTGATCGAGCCCCCGATGTGATGCTGAGTCAGCAGGAACACCTAAACTAGGGAGAATTTGTTTTTAAAACAGCAAAACCTTCCACCACTGCAAACCAGGAGGAAAGAGCAGCGCCTCACCCTGTTTTTCAAAATCGTCAGGGGAGAAATGCCAGCCTTACCAGCTGAACAGTTATTGAAACCCGTGGCCCGGTCAAAACGAAGAATCGTGCCCCGCCAAGAGAAGGACCACTGAACATCAAATGTGTGTCCAACATGGACAGGAACAATAGCAAGTGCTTCGTAGTAGAAAGAACAAACACCACCACCTTCAACAACTCATTCTTCCCACGGACAACAACTGAGCGGAACATCCTGCCCGGCGATATCATCAATCTGTCGTCGGCCAGCCAGTTCAGGACGGCTGTATCTGGTCTCAGCCACAGTCAACAACAAACATACTGAACTGTAGGAGGGGGCCCCAGTTACCATGCTAGATAGTGTTGGGGGTCGGCGAGTCCAGCTGTTCTATCGCTGGATGAAAAGTGAATTATGCAGCCTGCTGAGATCTCCCCCTTGACTTTTTTTTATATATTTTTTGTTCAGTTAGGTTGAGATGCTCTCCCCAGTTTTTCTCCCGTTGGCGTTCTTTTCTTTTTTTTCTCTTTCTGATTGGGGACACCTTCTTCTTCTTCTCCTTAGGCAGCCCACTTCATCATGTTGAAGATTCTGCTGCACTTTAGGGGGTAGTACGAAAAAGAAAGAAAGAAAAGAAGTTCAGCAAAGATAGAGTAGAAAGTGAAATGATAGGATATTATGGGGAGAAGAGAGTCATGGATAATATAAGTATTTGTAGATACTCTGTTAATTATGTAGTTCTGCATGTGAGGGGTGTCTTGTTGCATTAGGCTTTCACCCTATGGTCATTCAGGCTGTCTGAAATGCTAACATCAGCAACAGCATTTGTGTCGCAAACCCTCTTTTGCTCCATGGCTACTAAGCAGAAAGTAATCATTAACCCTTTCACCGCCAAAGTCGCATTTTAGCACCACAGTGATTATGTCACTAAAAGGCATCAAATTGGGGTCTATTATCCAAAGACCCTATTGTCTCAGTTTTGGGAAGTAAGGATAGACCTTATTTTATATATGTCACAGAAGAATCCCCAATACTGCACACAGATTTTGTTCTCTACCCAAGTAAATGTAATGGACATTTTTAGCTGAAATATGGCTGGCGGTGAAAGGGTTAATGTTTCAGTTATTTAAGATAACAAATATTCGTCAAAGTCAGCTGTTTTCATAAAGACGCTATGCAGTTTCAATAAAGCATTTTCACAGACACTATGCTGTTAGTCAAAGAAAGCAATTTTTATAAAGACGCTACGCAGTCTAGTCAAAGCAAGCTAGCTTTCTAGAAACACTGTATAGAGTATATGGATACATGTGTTACTGTTACAATTTCCAACAGACGTTTTGCAGTATGATTTTATGAACAAAGCATTTTCTTAAAAGATACCATGGGTCCATGCCGTCATACTTTAAAAAAATTCTATTCAAAGAGTTAAGTCAAATTTCATGAAAACATTAAAATACAATGTCAAGGTATGACTAATGAATGTACTATATAATTATAGTGCTAGGCTTGATTTTGCAATGTTTGTTTGTTAATTAGCATTAACTCACAAAAGGGGGGAGATGTATCGTAAGGTTATTATTTGGGAAGATTCACCAATAAAGATAGTCATGTCCTTGGATCACAATGGCGTCTGCTGTGTGCTTTTTATGTGAGTAGAATAATCCACATTCATCCTACAAAGAAGCCTCATCCTGTCATTCAAACTACCGAATGATACAGGTGTCATCAGCGAACATCTGGAGGTTGAGGACAGGCGTTCCGGTAAGTCGTTGATGTAGAGCAGGAAGAGGGTCGGGCCCAACACTGATCCCTGAGGGACACCTGACTCTACTGACACTGTCTCCGATGAGGCACCGTCCACAACCACCGCCTGCTTTCTGTCCGTGAGGAAGTCGCGGATCCAGGAGTTGATCTGCCCCATGATGCCATAGTGACTGAGCTTGTGGACCAGGAGGGAGTGGCTCACTTTGTCAAACGCCTTGAAGAAATCCATCACCAAGACGTCTGTCTGATTCTTCTTCTTCCAATTGGTCATCACCGGTCATCATTTAGACCATTAATAGCGCACAGGATGCGTGCTATGTGAATTTGTGTCATCCATCCCACCGGCACACATGGCCTACTCGTATCAAAGTGGGATGGGTTTTAACGTGTGTGCAAGATCTTGTGCATGCGCTTGCACATGGGACATCGGTTTATGAAAGGTCTCATCTGAAGGACTTTTTCCCCAATTGATGTCAGGTACCCATTTACACCTGGGTGGAGTGAGGAAAATAGGAGTAAAGTGCCTTTAATCAATTAATGTTGGTTTTAGGTCTCATCCGAAGGACCAGGAAATAGGCAGTGTTTCCCATAGGGGTGAAATGCAAGAGTCCCAGGGACTCCCTGTGCAAAATGTTAAGAGTCCTTTTCATATTTTTAAGAGTCCCCTAAGTATATGATAAAAAATGTTTTAACAAAAGCAAATACATGCTAAACACACATGCTACATGCACAGTGAACACACAGGCAAACACATGTGCATAACCCCTTGAAATGGAATAGGCTGACTACAGAGAGAGAGAGAGGGGGGGGGGAGACAAACAGATCGAGATATGGACAGAGAGACAGGCAGACAGACACACAAGCATACACACACACTTGCATATGCAGTAGCTTATGTTTTTGAGATGATGCCATTCACATCTCTAAAAGAACGGCTTGATGCTGCTGCTTTTTCCTCTGTCGAACTTGCAAAAACCGTTCAGATTTGGTCAACGAAGAAATCAGACCTAAAACTTGAAGCACTTCACTCTCGCGAACAAGCACTCAGATGTAAACAAAGATCATTTTGGAATGACCGGACATGTGTCTGCTTTAGAAAGGAAAACCCCGGATGGTCAGAAACAAGACTGACAACCAGGAAAACCAAAGCAAACAGACTGACCGCTGTGGCACGAAGCGAAAATCGGGTTCGGAGTTTTGATATGGAAAAGTTGGGGTGGCTTGACCTAATTCCAACGATCCTACAAGTTGCAGACGATGTCTGAGCGAGTCCGAAACTAGCAAACATATTCTTCTGCCCCTTTCCTACTCGTGGCTTCTTTTGGGAGGCATGGCTGGTTTTAAACACGAATTGTTGTCAAAAGGCCGAGAACGATCTTGTTTAGCACTAGGCTAGAAGACTAGGTCACGCTGGAACTTTATTTGGTCTTCAAAAAGTTGGATCGGAAAAGCTTTACCGAATGTGCAATGCCGCCATTTCTTCGTTTCGGCGTTCGTTTCGCCAGATACAACTTTTTAGTTCTGATTAAGTATATGGTCCGAGGCCACGGAAGAACTAAGTTTAGCAGACGACAGAATCCTTGAAGTTGTTGATAGACTGCTTTGACGAAAAATCAATCGGTCAGATGACCGCCTGCCTGCTAAAACTATCGGTCAAAATCGAAGGTTTATGAGTCAATGACCGATGACCGACGCCAAGAATGAACCCTGCTGAGTGTCTCAGTCTGTTGAAAAAAGTGTGCGTCCCATGGGACGCCCAGAGCTGAAATCAAAGAGTCCCTCTGTGATTTTTGTGCTTCAGGGACGCACATATGTGCATTATGGGAAACACTGATAGGACTAGGAGAAAAGTATTTTTCCCAAAGACACAACACCGCGGACGGAGCTGGGTTCGAACCAGCGCACTCACAAAGAAGGATTACGAGCGGCGACTCTAAGTTCTAACCAACTCTGCTTACTCTTCTTCTTCTTCTTCCGGTTAAGTGCCCACAATCAACAATTTGATTTTTATGGCACTATTTTGGTCGAGGTCCGAAGTCGGAGAAACAAAAGAATAAAGAATAAATAAAATAGTAACACAAAAAAAGAAAAGGAAAAAAGAGAAAACCCTAATCTACAATGACCCAGCCAGCTGGTTCTCCCTGTGGATCCCCGACATGATGCTGCGCCAAAACAGGACCCCCCCCCCCCCCCTTTAATAGTTAAATTATTGCTTGATGGACGACTGGAAGGTGCTTCTTCTTCTTCCCGTTGATCGGCCTCCTTTATCAAGTTGAAGATTCTGCCGATGTTGGAGAAAAAAACCAATGGCCGTGCGCACAGCCAAGCCAAAGTAAGTTAGAAACAAATAATAAGTAATGAAATAGACATAAATGATTAGAAGAACTAAATGCACAAAAACACATAACAGGGAGGGATGCTAATAAATAAAAGGTACAGTGTCCCTAGTCGGGATGGAAGTTCAGTTTAACGTCGCGTATCGGCTTTCGCCATGTACGACGGGCTGAACAAACCACCCAGGGAATAAACAAAAATTTATGTTCCTGAATCACTGTCTTAGCCAAAAGGCCGAGAAGCGATCAGATAATAATTTAAAAGTCCCTAGTCTGATGTGCCCAGCATTAGTGGAGCTGCCGGACAGGCTAAAATGCTTTTCAACCCCCACCAAGCTGGAGACCTAGCCCGGCCCCAACCCAGCCTAAATAAGTAAATTATTTGTGGTCTTCAAGTTGCGCCTCAGAAAGCCAAGGTTGTTTGCTTTCTTGCCGATGTTGGCAATGTGAATGTGAGGGCCCAACTCTCACAGTCTCAGGCTCCGACTCTGAGACTCTCGGCAACTCTCTTCTTCTTCTTCTTCTTCCTTTGACCATCCGCCTTCGTCGTGCCGCTATGTGAACTGAGCCACGGTGCATTTATATCCATAATTGGATCCTGCCAATGTTTTTCTTCAATATCAATAAAAAGGGTCACTCAACACTTTAAAAAAAAAATTCAACAAAAGCTATTTTCCACAGAAATAAATTTACTTTCGTACCCTCAACGACGAAGGACCATACGCCGCCATTTCGAAGTGAAGAAGGTAGAGTAACTTCCCGTAGATTTGAAGTGTCGTTTCTATTTCCATTTGTAAAGATTTCTCCATGCCGCGAAATATAAATCTGCAAGTTTCGTTGCATGATTTTAATTTGCATCATCATAATAACTTTCTCGTTTAAAAACTCGGGACTTTCCTGGTATTGCAGTACCTCCAGGATCGTCCCAACATCAAGGATCAGGGAGTGGAACGAACTGCGGCAGGACTCCATCGCAGCCTTCACTGCCGACGTGCGTGGCACGTCAGGACTGCAGGCTGATCAGTAGCTCATCAGTGAGTCCTCCTCCGAGGGCGCCACCACGATCGTCCACCGACAGCTCCCCATAACACACTGATCCCCATGACTTTGACCCCAACGCACGAAGGCATAGACTGGATTGGAAACCGAAACTGAGGTCACCATGAGAGCAGGATAAGCCACCGAATTTGAGACATTTTTATGATTGATGGAAAATGAGGCCGATGATGATGATGCTATGGAGTTCCGTATCGGTCTGAGACTGCATGGCAGGGCTGTATTCTACGCTTCCTATCATAATGATATCCCTGCGTTAACCAGGCCCGAGAACTACAGACACCTGCAGTGTTGGTCTTGCAATTAGAGCAACACTCTCAGAATCGCATCCGTTAAGCGGATGAAACTCGACTGTGTGGTTTCAGTCTTCTCATTCAGACCATAACCACTCACTCTGGGTAGGAGTCGGTCCAGGACCGAAAAAACCCTCACCTCTGATGGGATTCGAACCCAAGACCTCCCAGCCAGTAGTCCGCGATGCTAACCACTACACCACGGCGGCTGGTGTAACTGGAGGCTTTGTAGAGCTCTCCGTTTTTGAAGACAGGGGTCACCAGCGCCTCTCTCGAGTCGCCAGGAACCTCTCCAGTGTTGAGTGATGATTGGTAGATGGTTGAGATAATGGGTGCAACCTCCTTCGACAGTTCTTTCAGCTCGCGAGGGGAAATTCTGTTCGGTCCGGCTGCTTTGGTGGGGTTCAGGCTGGACAAGATCTTTTCTACTCCAGCAGTGCTGATGGAGGTGCTGTCCATTCCTGTTGTGGGGAAGTCTTCCCGGGCATTTGACATTTGGTTTTGAACTCGGCTTCTGAGTATGTGTTTCCTTCACTGAAGGCGGAGAAGAACTGGTTGTTTAGGACCTCTGCTTTTTCTTTTGGGTCAGTGACGAGCTTCCCATTGGACTTGAGAGATGGAACTCCGGTTGTAGTGGAGCGTTTATGCTTTATGTAAGTCCAGAAGCACTTCCGGCTTGGCTTACAGTCTTCTTCGGAGTCCATGGGGGAGAAAAGATTTTCCATATAGCGCCAGTATGACCGGCGCAGTTGCTTGCGGATTTCTTTATCCAGGTTATCCACCTTGGTTTGTGGCGGTATGACCGGCGCAGTTGCTTGCGGATTTCTTTATCCAGGTTATCCACCTTGGTTTGTAGCTATGACCGGCACAGTTGCTTGCGGATTTCTTTATCCAGGTTATCCACCTTGGTTTGTAGCTATGACCGGCGCAGTTGCTTGCGGGTTTCTTTATCCAGGTTATCCACCTTGGTTTGTAGCTATGACCGGCGCAGTTGCTTGCGGGTTTCTTTATCCAGGTTATCCACCTTGGTTTGTAGCTATGACCGGCGCAGTTGCTTGCGGATTTCTTTATCCAGGTTATCCACCTTGGTTTGTAGCTATGACCGGCACAGTTGCTTGCGGATTTCTTTATCCAGGTTATCCACCTTGGTTTGTAGCTATGACCGGCGCAGTTGCTTGCGGATTTCTTTATCCAGGTTATCCACCTTGGTTTGTAGCTATGACCGGCGCAGTTGCTTGCGGATTTCTTTATCCAGGTTATCCACCTTGGTTTGTAGCTATGACCGGCGCAGTTGCTTGCGGATTTCTTTATCCAGGTTATCCACCTTGGTTTGTAGCTATGACCGGCGCAGTTGCTTGCGGATTTCTTTATCCAGGTTATCCACCTTGGTTTGTAGCTTCTCATCCCCACTCTTTTTCATGTTCTTGTAGGCGCGGTCTCAGTCGTCGGTTCATAATTTTTCAAATTTCGGTAGTTGCGCTGTCGAGTAGGATGGTTTTCAAAAGGGTCAAGAGTTCTTCGGTTGATAAGTCAAGTGGGTCTTTGAATGACTGTTGTAAATCTAGCATAATCCTGCTTCATGGCATCCCAGTTTGCTTTTCTGTAAAGGGGGATTGGGCGTTTTGCGCTTTGTAGTAGATCCGGCTTTATATTCAAAGTACACGATTTTGTGATCTGAAATGCTGTGGGTAGCCTCAACTCGTGGAACGAGAGTTGGAGAGTTTGTGAGGACAAGATCAAGAGTGTTTTCACGGCGGGTTGGTTCCTGTACAACTTGTGCAAGGCCTGTGTCATGCAGAAGATGGATCGAGTGAGGGGTATACTGAGTTGGGCTTCTTTTTCTTCTTCTTCTTCCATTGATCATCCGCCTTCATCGATTTGAAGATTCTGATGATATAGAACTGAGAAGGGTTCTGCGCACATTAAGATATAGGGCCGTGTCAATCAGGTCTAATCAGTGTCAATTAGGGAAGTTTGGTAGGGTGAGGGAGGGGAGTGGGGGGAGGGGGGGCACTGGAGAGATGGAATGAGGGGGGGGGGGGGGGCTGGGGGGTTGAAGGGGAGGATGGAGGGGGGGAGGGGGAATTAGATTTGGTTCTTGAAGGCTTCCACCGTGGCTGATGAAACTGCTTTAAAGTCATGTTGTTCCAATTCCATGATGGAAAAAGAGAGTCGTCGGCAATCAGCAGCTGAACGTTCTTCATAGCTGTGTCGCGGCGCAGGGAGGTGTCAAGGGCTTCCAGAGCAGCTCTGTCTGAGACATCCGGGCGATAAAAGGCACAGATGTACAGTGGGTGAGTTTCTCTAGACGACGGTCGCCGCGCGCATAACTGTTACGCCAAAAGGGGTCTAAGAAACACTTTAGAAAACGTTTGTGGAAAAATATTACAAGCTCTTGTCTGGTAAAAAAAAAAAAAGTATTATTTTAACCAATCTTTAATGGACCAATCAACAACAAGAAATGTATTCACCTCGTGCAAGTCACGTGATAGTTCGCCGAGAGATAGTTTGGGAGCAGGTACAAAACGTTTGCGGCAAACGTCGGCAAAAGAGATGTTTCTTAGTACCGTTTTTGCCGATTTGCGCTCACGCTACGTAACGTACGTAAGCGCTTGTGAAACGGCCCCCAGGCCGGTGTGACGAGCATGCGCGAAGTTGATCATAATGTTACCATCAACTTTTTTTCTTCTTTTTTTTTTTCTTCTTTTTTTTTTTTGGGGGGGGGGGGGGCGGTTGAGAGCATATTGAGACATATTCTATATTAGTAACGGTCGTTACAACAGAGCATCAGTATGTGTGTGTGTGTGTGCGCGCGCGCGCGCACAACGCGCACACAGTCTCTCACACACACACCCTAAACGAGCCTCCATTTCCCTCAGAAGTGTCACCGTTTATCAGTAGAGATTTCACACACATACTCACACGCACACGCATGCACACACACACACACACACACACGGCGCATGCACGCACACGCACACGCACACACACACACACCAGGGCCGGACCTTGGACACATTAGAATGGGGGGGGGGGGGGGGGGGGGGGGGGGGGGGGGGGGGTGGGCTACAATCAAGAGCGGGGGCCGGCGTAGGCCCCCGGGGTCCAGGAGTAAATCCCCTGGTGGGGGTAAGGGGGAAACGCCCCCTGAAGCTGATTTTTTAAAAACAAAATAAAGTGTCAAAACTCCCTTTCAATTGTACCATAGAACAACAAAGCAATAAGTATGACTGTCTTTCTTTTTTTCTTCTCTTCTCTTCTTCTTCTTTTTTGCTTGGTGGGAGGGGGGTGGGTGGTTACAGAACCCAGGTAACCCCCCCCTGGATCCGGCCCTGCACACACACACACACACACACACACACACACACACGGCTCTCACAAAACGCTGCAGTGAATCAGAATGCCAGTAGGGTCTTTATTATTCGAAAACGGGCCTTTTTTAGTCCGTCACCAAGATGGACTATTGCGATGGGCTGGTTTGTATTTTTGTTTGTTTGTTTGTTGTTGTTGTTGTTTTTTTCTTTTCTGTCTGTCCCAAGGATATCTCCCGAACCGCTTGACCGAATCGCGTCAAATTTTGTGTGAAGGTGTGCCTCCTTAATAGGAAGAGATCGGCGCAAACCATTTTGCCGTCGTGACCTTGACCTTGACGTACGACCTTGAAAACCGAAAATCTATTTTTAGCCATATCTCGGGCACCGATCAACATAGGATGTTGAAACTTGGTATGAAGGTGGTTTGGCTTATGCCCGTTCTGATGATGGCATACCGATCAAG
>CM065702.1:46934944-46947444 GCA_017654935.2 Phymorhynchus buccinoides | reverse complement strand
TAAAAAAAAAAGGTTAGGCGCATAGCGGCAGCACGACGCATCTGCGCTCATATGACTGGAAACGTTCAGAGCGATCGACGACGACGACGAAGATGACGACGACGACGACGACGAAGACGAAGCGGAGACTGCTAGGTAGGGTGTTCATTCAGATCCAAGTTCAAATGTATGGTGTGGATTGTACGAATCACCATTGAAAACATCTGGCTCCTCCGAAGTCGGAGTGTGGCTGCCCACGTGGCGGGGTAATCAAAAACGTTCCCACACGTAATGTTCTCATCCCCAGCTGGTGCATTTGTACCAAAGTGTTCAAGTGCTTCGATCGGCTGTTGGGATGATCCCTGGAGTTGTTAAACCAAGGAACAATAACAACAACAACAACAACAAAACACCGTTTTGTACGAAAGTGTTCAAGTGCTTCCCTGGAGTTGTTAAGCCAGGGAACAACAACAACAACAACAAAACATCTGGAACTAAGCTGAACTAGGGAAACCGACCGGAGGCGGTTGGCCTCAAGAGAATGCGGCAATATTAACATTTCTTCCCCTCACAACACTATCTGAACCATCTTAGACAGAAAAAGTGCTGTCTCTATAGGGGATTGGAAGAATGAAAATATCACTTTTTCCGTCAAACAATTAACTAATATTTTCTGTCCCAGATAGTACACTTGACACTTGGAGCGCAAGTGAAGTTATAGTGCGCGTGCACTACAACTGCACTTGTACCGTTTTGGGTTGAGGGGAAGAAATGTTAATATTGCCGAGAATGCATGCAAAATTGGAGGGATATTTTCCAGAAGACGCTCTCAGACCTCTCTGTTCCTTTGATGTACACTAGTACATTCTGGCATGATACACCCCTCGAAATAGGGGAAGACGGGGTAAAAAGCGCATGGGCGGGTAAGAAGCCCACCCCAATTATCTCATGAAATGAAGCAAATTTCAGTCTCATTTTGCCCATGAGACGAGCGTTAATGCCTAGCATTCGTCTCATGGGTAACTTTGACTGAAAGTTTCTTTATTTCATGAGATAATTGGGGTGGGCTTCTTACCCGTCCATGCGCTTTTGACCCAGTCTTCCCCTACGTATACAGTTATGATTACTGGGTCGAGTTTCTCTGGATAACGGTCGCCGCGCGAATAACGCTCACGGCGAACGGGGCCTAAGAAACAGTTTAGAAAGCGTTTGCGGAAGAATATCGCAACCTCTTGTCTGATTGGTCATTTTTTTTAAAATTATTTTAACCAAACTTTAATAGACCAATCAAAAACAAGAAATGTATTCACCCCGTGCTAGTCACGTGATATTTCCCACGATCCTTCAAAAATAGTTGCGTGGCTCGCTACCTAGATGACAGCCACAAAACGTTTTTGGCGAACGTCGGCGAAAGAGGTGTTTCTTAGTACCGTTTTTGCCGATTTGCGCTCACGCTACGTAACGTTAGCCCTTGTGAAACGGCCCCCTGGTCTAGAGCTTGCACGCGTAGTTCACGTGCTCGGCGCGTGATCAGGACATCTGTCACGTAGCCTAATCCCTACGCAAGATTACTCACTCCCTTTCCTCCTTCCTTTCATCTCTTAGCGTCAGCATCTTCTTTTCACCCTTTAAAAAAAAAAAAAAAAAAAAAATTCTTCACATATATTTTTCTGCTTTTCAGCAACTTTTCTTTTGTCCATGGGTACCCCTCTCCCCCTCCCCTGTCTCCTTCCCTTCCCGCAAATAGATTTCCCCGCCATGTTGGGGAGTAGGGTAAGGGGTTTAGCTTAATCCAGGCGGAGTTGTTTGTGCGAACGCACAGCCATTGATTCGGAGCGCGACGTGCAGTATATAAGCCAGGGGCTGTCCGGGGGTGCCTACCAACGAGTTTCGGCTCTCTGTGAACACTGTCCACTGTGTTCACTCCCCTAGCGTCTTTCGTTTGCTAAGCCGGTTTCCACATCGACAATTTTCCGCTGCGGAGTCTGCGTACGGCACAAACCAGCCAGCATGGGGACCCTGGGCACTCAGCCCGCTTTCCTCGCCCTCTTCGTTGTCTGGACCCTGATGACCCCTGCCGCCGCTGTGGCTGGCTATGGAAGGTACGCTTGGACCTTGGGAGTGGGGCGGGTACAGTTTGAACGGGGGAGTGAGGCGGGTACAGTTGTTTGAACGTGTGAATAGGACAGCTAGGTCTGTGTGGAAGAAGGTGTGATGAATTACGAAGGGTAAAGTTTGAACTTGTGATGAATAGGACAGCTAGGTGTTTGGAAGAAGGTGTGAATAGGACAGCTAGGTGTTTGGAAGAACGTGTGAATAGGACAGCTAGGTCTGTGTGGAAGAAGGTGTGATGAATTACGAAGGGTAAAGTTTGAACTTGTGATGAATAGGACAGCTAGGTGTTTGGAAGAAGGTGTGAATAGGACAGCTAGGTGTTTGGAAGAACTTGTGAATAGGACAGCTAAGTGTATGGAAGAACGTGTGAATAGGACAGCTAAGTGTATGGAAGAACGTGTGAATAGGACAGCTAAGTGTATGGAAGAACGTGTGAATAGGACAGCTAAGTGTATGGAAGAACGTGTGAATAGGACAGCTAAGTGTATGGAAGAACGTGTTTGGAAGATCATGTGAATATGGCAGCTAAGGTTTGAATGTGTGAACACGACAGTTAGGTTTGTATAGAAGAATGTGTGAATGTGTCACGTCGGGTAAAGTTTCAACATGTGAATATGGCGCTAAGGTTTGAACGTGTGAATAGGCTGAGTAAGAATGTGTGATTATTACAGTTAAGGTTTGTATAGAAGATTATGTGAATATAGCGGGTAAGGTTTGAACATGTGAATATGCCAGGCGAGTTCTGTTTTCTTAAACAGAAGAACGTGTGAGTATGGCAGGTAACGTTTGAACGTGTGAACATGACAGCTAGATGTATGGAAGAACGTGTGAATATGTCGGGTAAGACTTGAACGTGTGAATGTGACTGGTAAGATTTGAATGTGTGAACATGCCAGCTAAGGTTTTAAAATGTGAACAGGCGAGGTAATGTTTGTATAGAAGAACGCCTGGTGTTGCCAGATAAGAATGGCAAAGAAGAAGGCATGAACATGGCGGCGGGTAGGGTTTGTATAGAAGAACTTGATTTTGCCAAGTCGTGGACTTTTGAAAAGCGTTCAACAAACAGTTTATTGGGGACAGTTGCTGAATGTGTACAATGTTGTAACTTTGAATGTGACGAGGGTCATGTTCCCAAACAAACGGTATGTCGAATGCATTTCAAAAGTCCATGATTTGGCAAAACATCCCTGTATTCTACTGCTCGATGAACAAGTCTTGGGTTGTCAATAGAATAAAATAAAGATGCGTGCAATTAACTACACATCTGGCCATGATCTGTGCTCCCCCCCCCCCCCCCCCCCTCCCTAAATTAGCTGCATTCCAACAAAGACACTGAAAAGAAAGACTAACATCCCGTACCTTTTCCCTATAAAATTATGAGTAGTGATGACAGAAACACTGGTTATGTCCCTTTTAAACGTGACACATTTAGGTTACATTAACTCTTTTTTTTCAAACCTGAGAGAGTTATCTTTTCATGAGTCAGTTATACTTTGGATAACTACCCCACTAACGATAACTCTATCAGCCCGGCTCGCCGTAACTCTTAAGTAGTCCATCTTACCCTTTTAGAGTCTTTGATTCCAACACAACTAAGCACGACAACGATATGCCTGTTAGAAAATAGAGCAAAGAGAACTAAAGTACTGACCAGTCTACGCGTTGGCTGGGTCAGTGCATCCCCACCCCCCACTCCCACCCCCACCCCTTGAAATCGTAGAGATTGTAAAGAAATCACGTCATGCTTGCGTAGCTTTTCCCAATGACGTTTATTGTTTCCCGCCACCATTTTTCAAACGAAAGGGACCAGCTTTCATGGAGTTAGAATATCTGAATCTACTCATTTTACTAATAGTGGTTTCCTTTACGCACTTGGTGAGGGGTGAAAGTTGGTACGGGTTACATATAAGTGTATATAGATAAAAATGCAACACCCGTATGTACGGTGCGCACTGACCCGTATCAGTTTGTCATAGTCTTCAGAAATCCGTTTGCTTCTAGAAAACGGTTTCAGTTACAAACCAGAGCGTTGATACAGTGGAAGTAGAAACATTTTAACAGACGCTGGTGATCTAAATCTTTTCCAATATCGAACTGGAGATCCACAAATTGACGTCATATTACGACAATGCCTTAAGGGGCACGCAAACCCCTTCAGTACTGGGTACCCTCAGTACTCTAGTGGTCCTTAGCTGTTATTGTGGAAGAGTTATTGTAGGGCTTAAGGGACCAACTGTTGTGGTATGACTATATACAACTTCGACGACATCTGTGAAGCATGATGAAATATGACTTTAAATGAAAGTAATGAAATCTTACTATAGTTTCGTTCGCTTTTTTGTTTGTGGCTCAAGCCACAAACCTATAACTCACTTTGTCGGTCGGTCGGTCTGTCTGTCTGTCTGTCCGTTGGTTGGTCGGTCGGTCCAAAATTGTCGCACTTCAAATCGAGGCTACAAAATTGTCGCACTTCAAATCGAGGCTGCACTTCAAATTGAGGCTGCTCTTTAAAATGATGTATTTTAAAGCGTACAAAATAATAAACATACGTAATACACGACGAGTATGCGGTGCTTCTTTCGATGAGCATAAGTAGGATAAATACTTTTAAATGTTTTCCAAAAGATATCAAAAGTTACGAAATGGTGCAGAGATAACATTCTGGTTTACAGATTAAAATGATTGAAAAGCCAGGGGAGGTGACTCATGATTGGAGTGGTAAAAATAGACCGCGTGCCACAAACTATTGCGATTCCGCGCTTGTTTCCCATGTAGACCCCAATGCACAAATCTGACGAAATATCTGAGACAGAAATACACACATTTCATCAGGTTCGTTTATGGGTATCTGCAAATGGATAGTGACGGAAAAGAGTAGGGTTTCATTAGGTTCATTTAGTCGGTACTATTTCATCAGATTCATGCCTTGCAGTTGGATGGTCGTACGACTGTAGTTGCACGCGTGGACCGGCCCTTTTAGAGGAAAAGAAACGTGACAAAATGGCCGTGTGTGTCTATGTGTGTGTGAGCGTGCGTGCGTGCGTGCGTGTGTGTGTGTCTGTCTGTCCGTATGTCTCTATGTCTGTGTGTGTATGTGTGTGCGTGAGAGAGAGAGAGAGAGAGAGAGAGAGAGAGAGAGAGAGAGAGAGAGAGAGAGAGAGAGAGAGAGAGAGAGAGAGACAGACAGACAGACAGACAGATAGACAGACAGACAGACAGACAGAGACAGAGAGAAGCGGGAGGCGCATGGAATGTTGGGAACGGGAAGGGACCAAAAATATGTGAAAGCTTGGGGTGACTTGGAGAGGGTGGGGGTTTGGGGGTAGGGTGGGGGTGAACAAATGAATGCGATAATAGAAATGGTGGGAAAGAGGGCAGTTCTTAATGATTTGATAGTCGCTTCTATGGACCCTAACTGTTCAATTTTTTTTTGCGAAGCATGATTTGTCATTCATTTTTCCTTAGCTTTGTTTCCATTTTTCATGCATGCAAATGTGTTTCTTTGATTGTATTGTGCTTGTACGAGACCACGCTGTAATTTCACCTGACGTGATAATAGAGTATTTTTGACTTGACTTGACTTGTCCCTGACTTAGCATTGGTGAGAGGCCTTATGTGTGCCTGCTCGTCGTTTCCGACCATCACTGCCAGAAAACACAGGGGCCAGCTACTATTCCGGCGGGGCTGGGCTAAAACATTTTGATAGTGGAGATGTCGATGCCTTGCCCGCGGTGAATGCTCACTCTCTTGGCCCAATGGATTTGACGACAGATGGCGTTGATTGAGCCCCCCCCCCCCCCCCCAAAGGACAACAGAGTGTAGAGTGGCACAGTGGTAGCGCGTTCGCCTCGTGTCAAGTAAACCCGAGTTCGAACCTGGGTACAGGGGTTTTTTTCCCTCTCACTTTGCACTAGGCCTTACGGTCTGAACGTGGAGTCTTTCGGATGAGACGATAAACCGAGGTCCCGTGTGCCCATGCACTTAGCATACGTTAAACCCAGTGGCAACGGAAAAGTTGTCATTTGGTCAAAATGTACCCACCCACCCTTTTCCTTCCTCATCAGTCACACATAAATCGCATGCAAAAAAAAAAAAAAAAAATGGGGTGGCGCGCCTCTGGCTGCGACGCGCTCTCCAGGTGGGAGCAACCCGAATTTCACAGAGACGCCTCTGTGATTATAAAGTACCTAATAATACCTAATGCTAACAATCCCTTCGGCTGCAGCACTAGAGCCAGTGCCAAGGCCCTCCTGATAGTTTGAGAGTCATAGCTAAGCTGTGCCATGATTGTCGAAAAATCGTGGACTGATCAGCTCTCGTTTTCCTGTTGGCCCCTACTACAGGCTAATGGCTACCAGTGAGGCCCAAACCCATGATATTATCCCAGGCTGATCCCCGTTTCACAACAATGCTAACTTGTGACAGCAGCCTTTTGTGTTAATTTAATTTAAAACCCTTTCAACGCTAGCCATTCCTCAGCAAAAAATTACCATTAACCTTACCCGGGTAGAGAAAAGATTTTGTCTGCAATATAGGGCCTGTCCTTACCTCCTAAGATTAAGAACATAAGGTCACTGGATACCAGACCCTCATGTGATGCCTTTCAGTGACATGGGTGCTAAATCATTGTGGTGCCAAGAGGCGACAGTGGCGATGAAATGTTTGCTGCGTCTCAGTGACTGTGGGATCTCATGAAATAAAGCAAATTTCAGTCAAATTTGCCCATGAGACGAATGCTAAACATTAACACTCGCCTCATGGGCAAAATGGGACTGAAACTTCCTTTATTTCATGAGATAATTGGCATGGGCTTCTTACCCGCCCATGGGCTTTTTACCCCGTCTTCCCCTATTATTATGATTTCTACTCAGATTGCCATGGACTAAGCTTATCCTCAACTAGCTCAGCTTACCTAGACAGTTCAGTGTCAATGTCACTGCATGGTTCGCGTGTGTCAGTTGGCTGGTTGGTTTCTGATTCGAATGTCAATTTATTTACTCGAGAATTTTTCTTATACCCCAAGGGAGGCATGAAATAAATTATAAAAAATCAATAAAAAATCCGTGCTCCAATACCGGTAGGGACGGGCACGCTCTTAATCGGAAAAGGGGCTCTTAGGCGCACTCTCAGTTTGAATCTGAATGTTTATGACTATGAACTGGGGTTGCGCTTGTGTGGCTTTGCCATCTTATTCACCTTCCCTTTCTTTCTACTGTTTTATAAGCCCTTCCTTAAAGGGGCACCCTGACGGATGAGTTTTTGCAAGAAACACGTCCATATCAGCAGGAAAACACCCTTTACAGAGATCTCAACACTCACTTTGCTCTGGTTTCCCAGAAATCAAGCCGTCAAAAAGGCGATTCCTCCTTGGCGGAGGTGCTGGAAGTCAAATTATTTCACCCAAAGAGAAGGCGTTTGCCATCTCTTTTTGAATGGCTGCCTGTGTTTATACCAAATCGTTTGCACGAACGTTTCGCAATACAAGCCTTTTTATTTTTTATTTTTTAAAATTTTATACAGTTTATCTAAAGGAGTTTCGCTCACAACTAAGGAAATAGCTCTTTTTTTCTTTTTTTTTACTGCACTACAAAAAAAAAGAAAACCCTTCAACCACAATGAGTGACCTCCACCCACCCCATCCAAAATGGCTACTCTCTCCGGCATCTCCGCCAAGGAAAAATCGCCGTTTTGACGGTTTAATTTCTAAGAAACCAGAGCGAAGTGAGTGTTCCGATCCTTGAAAAGGCTGTCTTTCTGGTGATCTCGACGTGTTTCTTGCAAAAAAACTCATCCGTCAGGGTCCACCTTTAAGTTGAGTAATTTTCAATTTTCAACTTTTTTTTTCTTTTTTCTTCTCAACAGCATACTCGGTCTCTTTTTTTTTTCCTTGTCAAGAATGAACATTGAACTTGTGCTCACCCCGGCTTTTCGTTTCTTTCTTTTTTTTAAATTTTATTTTAGCTGTGCCTTTTAAACTTTTATCTCTCCTGACGAAGAGGGGCAACTAACATCTCGAAAGCTCATTGAACCCATTGGTGTGTTGTGGTCATTTTGAAATAATTTATTAAAAAAAAATCCGTATCTGACTCTGTGACAGCCACTATTGCTCGGAGACGATGACTACGTACAACACAACGGAGGACACCTGCGACAAAGCGTTTGACCAGGCACTCAAAGGTTTCTCCGTCAACACGACGGCCTGGGGCGGGGTACAGCCTAAGCCGAACGACACCTGCGAATATTTCAAGTAAGAATTTCAAGTAGTTCAAGAGTTTTATTATTTTTAAAACCCGTCTCCACACTTCAAAATCGTCTTGATAAGTCTACTAAATTTATAGATATTATTTTCAGAAGCTTTGACCAATCTCCACTAGGAAAATCTTAACCGTATAAACCTTGACCTGGAAGAAAAAAACTTGACAAGAAAAAAAACAGTCTGATATTGTTAATGATGGGACTGCATGAAAAGCTTCACGGCTTGTTTTGTCCCTACTACTACTACTACTACTACTACTACTACTACTACTACTACTACTACTACTACTCTCTCTCTCTCTCTCTCCCTCTCTCTCTCTCTCTCTCTCTCTCTCTCTCTCTCTCTCTCTCTCTCTCTCTCTCTCTCTCTCTCTCTCTCTCTCTCTCTCTCTCTCTCTCTCTCTCTCTCTCTCTCTCTCTCTCTCTCTCTCTCTCTCTCTCTCTCTCTCTCTCTCTCTCTCTCTCTCTCTCTCTCTCGCTTCAGTTTTATTCGAGTGTATATTATACTCGTATGGAAAATAATCAAGGTTACGGGCCTGAGACGAAAACGAAATATCAGAACTCCCAATGCTAATGGAAGATGGAAGGGAAGGGAGGCTCGGAGGGGCAAGGAGCATAACTTCTGTTTTTCCATCACTTAAACTGCAATTTGTTCATAGTTATCCATTCTTTCAAATATTGGACACAGTTTGGGGTACTGCTGACAACTTCTTTGAGTTCAAAATAAAGAGCTCGATTTATGCAGCTGCGAGTCGTCATCGAAGCTCTCTATTGCGGGCATTCCCCTGCCGTGATTTCTGGAAATTGTGATATATCTAGGAAATGTGCGAGTGATTCAGAGAGAGAATTGAATGAATTTTATTTATATAGGGTAATAGAATATATTCACTTGCATGCTTTTTAACATCCAGCCCTCTGGATTGTTTTTTACAAATATAAAAGTAGAAATGAAAAAGGAAAATGAGCACTAAGCAATATAAAGAATGCAAAACACAACCCTATATAGTAGCACGACAATAACAAAATCAAACCTAATATTATTAACAATACTCATTTTGAACGTGCATAAATTAAGAGTAGGCCTAAGCACTTACACACAGAGAAACCCCCCCAAAATAATCCTACTTTTCATACTCATCTTTAACATGCAGAGAGAGAGAGAGAGAGAGAGAGAGAGAGAGGAACATATATATACATGATAATTATAGTATGTTGTTCGCCTTAGCTGGTGTAGCAGCGGCTAAGTGAGTGATTGTGCTGGAAAGCAAATACAGAACGTGTGGCGATCCCTTAGGCCTAATATACTACTGATGTACATACATCCTTGTCACTACGTGTTACACCGATGTCCTACTAATGTCCCATTTTTGTCTGAATGATGTCCCACTGATGTCCCATTCACGTGACACTGATGCTACACTCATGTTCATTCAATATCACGCTGATATCACACAACGATGTCCCCATCAATGCCGCACGAATGTCACAAACCACGTCACACCGGTGTCGCATCCATGTTGCATATTGATGTTCTATCCATGTCAAACTGAATGAATGGGACATCGGTGTAGCATCAGTGTGACATGGATAGGACATCAGTGTGACATGGATAGGACACCAGTGGAAAATGGAGGACATCAGTGTGACATGGATAGGACATCAGTGGGAAATGGATGACATCAGTGTGACATGGATAGGACATCAGTGGGGAATGGATGGATAGGACATCAGTGGGAAATGGATGACATCAGTGTGACATGGATGGAGGACATCAGTGTGACATGGATAGGACATCAGTGGGAAATGGATGACATCAGTGTGACATGGATAGGACATCAGTGTCACATGGAAATGGAGGACACATCAGTGTGACATGGATAGGACATCAGTGGGGAATGGATAGGACATCAGTGGGAAATGGATGACATCAGTGTGACATGGATAGGACATCAGTGGGGAATGGATAGGACATCAGTGGGAAATGGATGACATCAGTGTGACATGGATCAGTGGGAAATGGATGACATCAGTGTGACATGGATAGGACATCAGTGGGAAATGGATACATCAGTGTGACATGGATAGGACATCAGTGGGAAATGGATGACATCAGTGTGACATGGATAGGGGAAATGGATGGGATCAGTGTGACATGGATAGGACATGGGAAATGGATGACATCAGTGTGACATGGATAGGACATCAGTGGGAAATGGATAGGACATCAGTGTGACATGGATAGGACATCAGTGGGACATGGATGACATCAGTGGGACATGGATGGACATCAGTGTGACATGGATAGGACATCAGTGGGAAATGGATGACATCAGTGTGACATGGATCATCAGTGGGAAATGGATGGTGTGACATGGATAGGACAGTGGGAAATGGATAGGACATCAGTGTGACATGGATGGACATCAGTGTGACATGGATAGGACATCAGTGGGAAATGGATGGACATCAGTGAAATGGATAGGACATCAGTGTGACATGGATAGGACATCAGTGTGGATACATCAGTGGGAAATGGATGACATCAGTGTGACATGGATAGGACATCAGTGGGAATGGATAGGACATCAGTGGGAAATGGATAGGACATCAGTGTGACATGGATAGGACATCAGTGGGAATGGATGGATAGGACATCAGTGGGAAATGGATAGGACATCAGTGGGACATGGATAGGACATCAGTGGGAAATGGATAGGACATCAGTGTGACATGGATAGGACATCAGTGGGAAATGGATAGACATCAGTGTGACATGGATAGGACATCAGTGGGAAATGGATGACATCAGTGTGACATGGATAGGACATCAGTGGGACGAGGATAGGACATCAGTGTGACATGGATAGGACATCAGTGGGAAATGGATAGACATCAGTGAAATGGATAGGACATCAGTGTGACATGGATCAGTGTGACATGGATAGGACATCAGTGGGAAATGGATAGGACATCAGTGTGACATGGATGGACATCAGTGTGACATGGATAGGACATCAGTGGGAAATGGATAGGACATCAGTGTGACATGGATAGGACAGTGGGAAATGGATGGACATCAGTGACATAGGACATCAGTGGGAAATGGATGACATCAGTGTGACATGGATAGGACATTTTGGGGAATGGATAGGACATCAGTGGGAAATGGATAGACATCAGTGTGACATGGATAGGACATCAGTGGGGAATGGATAGGACATCAGTGGGAAATGGATGACATCAGTGTGACATGGATAGGACATCAGTGGGGAATGGATAGGACATCAGTGGGAAATGGATGACATCAGTGTGACATGGATAGGACATCAGTGGGAAATGGAGGACATCACATCAGTGTGACATGGATAGGACATCAGTGGGAAATGGATAGGACATCAGTGTGACATGGATAGGACATCAGTGGGAAATGGATGACATCAGTGTGACATGGATAGGACACCAGTGGGAAATGGAGGACATCAGTGTGACATGGATAGGACATCAGTGGGAAATGGATAGGACATCAGTGTGACGTGGATAGGACATCAGTGGGAAATGGATGACATCAGTGTGACATGGATAGGACATCAGTGGGAAATGGATGACATCAGTGTGACATGGATAGGACACCAGTGGGAAATGGAGGACATCAGTGTGACATGGATAGGACATCAGTGGGAAATGGATAGGACATCAGTGGGAAATGGATGACATCAGTGTGACATGGATGGACATCAGTGTATCATTGGATTTTCACACATACTGCATTTACATGCACCCGCAATCACCCACTTTGGCCTAGTGTTCCACAGGCAAAGGCGAAGGGCATACAACATCATCATGTTCCTCTCTCTTTCTCTGAATCGATTCCCCCTTTTCTTTCTGTGTTTGTACCGCTACGCTCGTGTTCAGAAAACACAAGGAAAGCAACCCCGAGGAAAAATAAAATACTTTGAATAAAAACGCAGGGCGATGTCGCGAGTGTTCCTCTGCCTTGATAAGCTCATGGCCCTCCCTCCCTCCGTCCATCCCCTCATATCTCGCACAGCGAGAGATAGTGCAAAAGTGGGAGATGTTGCGGTCTAACAGGGGGAGAATCCTAAGAACATGCTGCTGATTATGACGAGAATAACAATGCATGGCTGCTCCTG
>CM065702.1:46925088-46934444 GCA_017654935.2 Phymorhynchus buccinoides | reverse complement strand
AGGATTATTTTGGGGGGGTTTCTCTGTGTGTAAGTGCTTAGGGCCTACTCTTAATTTATGCACGTTTCAAAATGAGTATTGTTAATAATATTAGGTTTGATTTTGTTATTAATGTGCTACATATATAGGGTTGTATTTTGCATTCGTTATATTGCTTTGTGCTCATTTTCCTTTTTCATTTCTACTTTTATATTTGTAAAAAACAATCCAGAGGGCTGGATGGTTAAAAAGCATGCAAAGTGAAATATTCTATTATTACCCTATATTAATAAAATTCATTCAATTCTCTCTCTGAATCACTCGCACATTTCCTAGATATATCACAATTTCCAGAAATCACGGCAGGGGAATGCCCGCAATAGAGAGCTTCGATGACGACTCGCAGCTGCATAAATCGAGCTCTTTATTCTGAACTCAAAGAAGTTGTCAGCAGTACCCCAAACTGTGTCCAATATTTGAAAGAATGGATAACTATGAACAAATTGCAGGTTAAATGATGGACAAACAGAAGTTATACTCCTTGCCCCTCCGAGACTCCCGTCCCTTCCATCTTCCATTAGCATTGGGAGTTCTGATATTTCGTTTTCGTCTCAGGCCCGTAACCTTGATTATTTTCCATACGAGTATAATATACACTCGAATAAAACTGAAGCGAGAGAGAGAGAGAGAGAGAGATGCGAGATGAGAGATGAGAGAGAGAGAGAGCAGGAGAGAGAGAGAGATTGAGAGGAGAGAGGAGAGCGGGGGGAGGAGACGAGAGGGGAGAGAGAGAGAGAGAGAGAGAGGGAGGGAGGAGACGAGAGGGCGAGAGAGAGAGAGGGAGAGAGAGAAAGAGAGAGAGAGAGAGAGAAAGAAAGAGAGAGAGAGAGAGAGAGGGAGAGAGAGAGAGAGGGAGAGTAGTAGTAGTAGTAGTAGTAGTAGTAGTAGTAGTAGTAGTAGTAGTAGTAGTAGTAGTAGGGACAAAACAAGCCGTGAAGCTTTTCATGCAGTCCCATCATTAACAATATCAGACTCTGTTTTTTTTCTTCCAGGTCAAGGTTTATACGGTTACATTTTCCTAGTCATTGGTCAAAGCTTCTAAACATATCTATAAATTTAGTAGACTTATCAAGACGATTTTGAAGTGTGGAGACGGTGTTTTTTCAATAAAACTCTTGAACTACTTGAAATTCTTATAAACATATCTATAAATTTAGTAGACTTATCAAGACGATTTTGAAGTGTGGAGACGGGTTTAAAAAAAAACAACACTCTTGAACTACTTGAAATTCTTACTTGAAATATTCGCAGGTGTCGTTCGGCTTAGGCTGTACCCCGCCCCAGGCCGTCGTGTTGACGGAGAAACCTTTGAGTGCCTGGTCAAACGCTTTGTCGCAGGTGTCCTCCGTTGTGTTGTACGTAGTCATCGTCTCCGAGCAATAGTGGCTGTCACAGAGTCAGATACGGATTTTTTTTTTATAAATTATTTCAAAATGACCACAACACACCAATGGGTTCAATGAGCTTTCGAGATGTTAGTTGCCCCTCTTCGTCAGGAGAGATAAAAGTTTAAAAGGCACAGCTAAAATAAAATTTAAAAAAAAGAAAGAAACGAAAAGCCGGGGTGAGCACAAGTTCAATGTTCATTCTTGACAAGGAAAAAAAAAAGAGACCGAGTATGCTGTTGAGAAGAAAAAAGAAAAAAAAAGTTGAAAATTGAAAATTACTCAACTTAAAGGTGGACACTGACGGATGAGTTTTTTTTTGCAAGAAACACGTCGAGATCACCAGAAAGACAGCCTTTTCAAGGATCGGAACACTCACTTCGCTCTGGTTTCCTTAGAAATTAAACCGTCAAAACGGCGATTTTTCCTTGGCGGAGATGCCGGAGAGAGTAGCCATTTTTGGATGGGGTGGGTGGAGGTCACTCATTGTGGTTGAAGGGTTTTCTTTTTTTTTGTAGTGCAGTAAAAAAAAAAGAAAAAAAGAGCTATTTCCTTAGTTGTGAGCGAAACTCCTTTAGATAAACTGTATAAAATTTTAAAAAATAAAAAATAAAAAGGCTTGTATTGCGAAAACGTTCGTGCAAACGATTTGGTCTAAACACAGGCGGCCATTCAAAAAGAGACGGCAAACGCCTTCTCTTTGGGTGAAATAATTTGACTTCCAGCACCTCCGCCAAGGAGGAATCGCCTTTTTGACGGCTTGATTTCTGGGAAACCAGAGCAAAGTGAGTGTTGAGATCTCTGTAAAGGGTGTTTTCCTGCTGATATGGACGTGTTTCTTGCAAAAAAAACTCATCCGTCAGGGTGCCCCTTTAAGGAAGGGCTTATAAAACAGTAGAAAGAAAGGGAAGGTGAATAAGATGGCAAAGCCACACAAGCGCAACCCCAGTTCATAGTCATAAACATTCAGATTCAAACTGAGAGTGCGCCTAAGAGCCCCTTTTCCGATTAAGAGCGTGCCCGTCCCTACCGGTATTGGAGCACGGATTTTTTATTTTTTTTTTATAATTTATTTCATGCCTCCCTTGGGGTATAAGAAAAATTCTCGAGTAAATAAATTGACATTCGAATCAGAAACCAACCAGCCAACTGACACACGCGAACCATGCAGTGACATTGACACTGAACTGTCTAGGTAAGCTGAGCTAGTTGAGGATAAGCTTAGTCCATGGCAATCTGAGTAGAAATCATAATAATAGGGGAAGACGGGGTAAAAAGCCCATGGGCGGGTAAGAAGCCCATGCCAATTATCTCATGAAATAAAGGAAATTTCAGTCACATTTTGCCCATGAGGCGAGTGTTAATGTTTAGCATTCGTCTCATGGGCAAATTTGACTGAAATTTGCTTTATTTCATGAGATCCCACAGTCACTGAGACGCAGCAAACATTTCATCGCCACTGTCGCCTCTTGGCACCACAATGATTTAACACCCATGTCACTGAAAGGCATCACATGAGGGTCTGGTATCCAGTGACCTTATGTTCTTAATCTTAGGAGGTAAGGACAGGCCCTATATTGCAGACAAAATCTTTTCTCTACCCGGGTAAGGTTTAATGGTAAATTTTGGCTGAGGAATGGCTAGCGTTGAAAGGGTTTTAAATTAAATTAACACAAAAGGCTGCTGTCACAAGTTAGCATTGTTGTGAAACGGGGATCAGCCTGGGATAATATCATGGGTTTGGGCCTCACTGGTAGCCATTAGCCTGTAGTAGGGGCCAACAGGAAAACGAGAGCTGATCAGTCCACGATTTTTCGACAATCATGGCACAGCTTAGCTATGACTCTCAAACTATCAGGAGGGCCTTGGCACTGGCTCTAGTGCTGCAGCCGAAGGGATTGTTAGCATTAGGTATTATTAGGTACTTTATAATCACAGAGGCGTCTCTGTGAAATTCGGGTTGCTCCCACCTGGAGAGCGCGTCGCAGCCAGAGGTGCGCCACCCTTTTTTTTTTTTTTTTTTTGCATGCGATTTATGTGTGACTGATGAGGAAGGAAAAGGGTGGGTGGGTACATTTTGACCAAATGACAACTATTCCGTTGCCACTGGGTTTAACGTATGCTAAGTGCATGGGCACACGGGACCTCGGTTTATCGTCTCATCCGAAAGACTCCACGTTCAGACCGTAAGGCCTAGTGCAAAGTGAGAGGGAAAAAACCCCTGTACCCAGGTTCGAACTCGGGTTTACTTGACACGAGGCGAACGCGCTACCACTGTGCCACTCTACACTCTGTTGTCCTTTTGGGGGGGGGGGGGGGGGGGGGGGGGGCTCAATCAACGCCATCTGTCGTCAAATCCATTGGGCCAAGAGAGTGAGCATTCACCGCGGGCAAGGCATCGACATCTCCACTATCAAAATGTTTTAGCCCAGCCCCGCCGGAATAGTAGCTGGCCCCTGTGTTTTCTGGCAGTGATGGTCGGAAACGACGAGCAGGCACACATAAGGCCTCTCACCAATGCTAAGTCAGGGACAAGTCAAGTCAAGTCAAAAATACTCTATTATCACGTTAGGTGAAATTACAGCGTGGTCTCGTACAAGCACAATACAATCAAAGAAACACATTTGCATGCATGAAAAATGGAAACAAAGCTAAGGACAAATGAATGACAAATCATGCTTCGCAACAACAAAAATTGAACATAGGGTCCATAGAAGCGACTATCAAATCATTAAGAACTGCCCTCTTTCCCACCATTTCTATTATCGCATTCATTTGTTCACCCCCACCCTACCCCCAAACCCCCACCCTCTCCAAGTCACCCCAAAGCTTTCACATATTTTTGGTCCCTTCCCGTTCCCAACATTCCATGCGCCTCCCGCTTCTCTCTGTCTCTGTCTGTCTGTCTGTCTGTCTATCTGTCTGTCTGTCTGTCTGTCTCTCTCTCTCTCTCTCTCTCTCTCTCTCTCTCTCTCTCTCTCTCTCTTTCTCCTCTCTCTCTCTCTCTCTCTCTCTCTCTCTCATACGCACACACAGACACACACAGACATAGAGACATACGGACAGACAGACACACACACACACACGCACGCACGCACGCACGCTCACACACATAGACACACACGGCCATTTTGTCACGTTTCTTTTCCTCTAAAAGGGCCGGTCCACGCGTGCAACTACAGTCGTACGACCATCCAACTGCAAGGCATGAATCTGATGAAATAGTACCGACTAAATGAACCTAATGAAACCCTACTCTTTTCCGTCACTATCCATTTGCAGATACCCATAAACGAACCTGATGAAATGTGTGTATTTCTGTCTCAGATATTTCGTCAGATTTGTGCATTGGGGTCTACATGGGAAACAAGCGCGGAATCGCAATAGTTTGTGGCACGCGGTCTATTTTTACCACTCCAATCATGAGTCACCTCCCCTGGCTTTTCAATAATTTTAATCTGTAAACCAGAATGTTATCTCTGCACCATTTCGTAACTTTTGATATCTTTTGGAAAACATTTAAAAGTATGTATCCTACTTATGCTCATCGAAAGAAGCACCGCATACTCGTCGTGTCTGTATTACGTATGTTTATTATTTTGTACGCTTTAAAATACATCATTTTAAAGAGCAGCCTCAATTTGAAGTGCAGCCTCGATTTGAAGTGCGACAATTTTGTAGCCTCGATTTGAAGTGCGACAATTTTGGACCGACCGACCAACCAACGGACAGACAGACAGACAGACAGACAGACCGACAAAGTGAGTTATAGGTTTGTGGCTTGAGCCACAAACAAAAAAGCGAACGAAACTATAGTAAGATTTCATTACTTTCATTTAAACAGTCATATTTCATCATGCTTCACAGATGTCGTCGAAGTTGTATATAGTCATACCACAACAGTTGGTCCCTTAAGCCCTACAATAACTCTTCCACAATAACAGCTAAGGACCACTAGAGTACTGAGGGTACCCAGTACTGAAGGGGTTTGCGTGCCCCTTAAGGCATTGTCGTAATATGACGTCAATTTGTGGATCTCCAGTTCGATATTGGAAAAGATTTAGATCACCAGCGTCTGTTAAAATGTTTCTGCTTCCACCGTATCAACGCTCTGGTTTGTAACTGAAACCGTTTTCTAGAAGCAAACGGATTTCTGAAGACTATGACAAACTGATACGGGTCAGTGCGCACCGTACATACATACGGGTGTTGCATTTTTATCTATATACACTTATATGTAACCCGTACCAACTTTCACCCCTCACCAAGTGCGTAAAGGAAACCACTATTAGTAAAATGAGTAGATTCAGATATTCTAACTCCATGAAAGCTGGTCCCTTTCGTTTGAAAAATGGTGGCGGGAAACAATAAACGTCATTGGGAAAAAGCTACGCAAGCATGACGTGATTTCTTTACAATCTCTACGATTTCAAGGGGTGGGGGTGGGAGTGGGGGGTGGGGATGCACTGACCCAGCCAACGCGTAGACTGGTCAGTACTTTAGTTCTCTTTGCTCTATTTTCTAACAGGCATATCGTTGTCGTGCTTAGTTGTGTTGGAATCAAAGACTCTAAAAGGGTAAGATGGACTACTTAAGAGTTACGGCGAGCCGGGCTGATAGAGTTATCGTTAGTGGGGTAGTTATCCAAAGTATAACTGACTCATGAAAAGATAACTCTCTCAGGTTTGAAAAAAAAAGAGTTAATGTAACCTAAATGTGTCACGTTTAAAAGGGACATAACCAGTGTTTCTGTCCTCACTACTCATATAGGGAAAAGAGACGGGATGTTAGTCTTTCTTTTCAGTGTCTTTGTTGGAATGCAGCTAATTTAGGGAGGGGGGGGGGGGGGGAGCACAGATCATGGCCAGATGTGTAGTTAATTGCACGCATCTTTATTTTATTCTATTGACAACCCAAGACTTGTTCATCGAGCAGTAGAATACAGGGATGTTTTGCCAAATCATGGACTTTTGAAATGCATTCGACATACCGTTTGTTTGGGAACATGACCCTCGTCACATTCAAAGTTACAACATTGTACACATTCAGCAACTGTCCCCAATAAACTGTTTGTTGAACGCTTTTCAAAAGTCCACGACTTGGCAAAATCAAGTTCTTCTATACAAACCCTACCCGCCGCCATGTTCATGCCTTCTTCTTTGCCATTCTTATCTGGCAACACCAGGCGTTCTTCTATACAAACATTACCTCGCCTGTTCACATTTTAAAACCTTAGCTGGCATGTTCACACATTCAAATCTTACCAGTCACATTCACACGTTCAAGTCTTACCCGACATATTCACACGTTCTTCCATACATCTAGCTGTCATGTTCACACGTTCAAACGTTACCTGCCATACTCACACGTTCTTCTGTTTAAGAAAACAGAACTCGCCTGGCATATTCACATGTTCAAACCTTACCCGCTATATTCACATAATCTTCTATACAAACCTTAACTGTAATAATCACACATTCTTACTCAGCCTATTCACACGTTCAAACCTTAGCGCCATATTCACATGTTGAAACTTTACCCGACGTGACACATTCACACATTCTTCTATACAAACCTAACTGTCGTGTTCACACATTCAAACCTTAGCTGCCATATTCACATGATCTTCCAAACACGTTCTTCCATACACTTAGCTGTCCTATTCACACGTTCTTCCATACACTTAGCTGTCCTATTCACACGTTCTTCCATACACTTAGCTGTCCTATTCACACGTTCTTCCATACACTTAGCTGTCCTATTCACACGTTCTTCCATACACTTAGCTGTCCTATTCACAAGTTCTTCCAAACACCTAGCTGTCCTATTCACACCTTCTTCCAAACACCTAGCTGTCCTATTCATCACAAGTTCAAACTTTACCCTTCGTAATTCATCACACCTTCTTCCACACAGACCTAGCTGTCCTATTCACACGTTCTTCCAAACACCTAGCTGTCCTATTCACACCTTCTTCCAAACACCTAGCTGTCCTATTCATCACAAGTTCAAACTTTACCCTTCGTAATTCATCACACCTTCTTCCACACAGACCTAGCTGTCCTATTCACACGTTCAAACAACTGTACCCGCCTCACTCCCCCGTTCAAACTGTACCCGCCCCACTCCCAAGGTCCAAGCGTACCTTCCATAGCCAGCCACAGCGGCGGCAGGGGTCATCAGGGTCCAGACAACGAAGAGGGCGAGGAAAGCGGGCTGAGTGCCCAGGGTCCCCATGCTGGCTGGTTTGTGCCGTACGCAGACTCCGCAGCGGAAAATTGTCGATGTGGAAACCGGCTTAGCAAACGAAAGACGCTAGGGGAGTGAACACAGTGGACAGTGTTCACAGAGAGCCGAAACTCGTTGGTAGGCACCCCCGGACAGCCCCTGGCTTATATACTGCACGTCGCGCTCCGAATCAATGGCTGTGCGTTCGCACAAACAACTCCGCCTGGATTAAGCTAAACCCCTTACCCTACTCCCCAACATGGCGGGGAAATCTATTTGCGGGAAGGGAAGGAGACAGGGGAGGGGGAGAGGGGTACCCATGGACAAAAGAAAAGTTGCTGAAAAGCAGAAAAATATATGTGAAGAATTTTTTTTTTTTTTTTTTTTTTAAAGGGTGAAAAGAAGATGCTGACGCTAAGAGATGAAAGGAAGGAGGAAAGGGAGTGAGTAATCTTGCGTAGGGATTAGGCTACGTGACAGATGTCCTGATCACGCGCCGAGCACGTGAACTACGCGTGCAAGCTCTAGACCAGGGGGCCGTTTCACAAGGGCTAACGTTACGTAGCGTGAGCGCAAATCGGCAAAAAACGGTACTAAGAAACACCTCTTTCGCCGACGTTCGCCAAAAACGTTTTGTGGCTGTCATCTAGGTAGCGAGCCACGCAACTATTTTTGAAGGATCGTGGGAAATATCACGTGACTAGCACGGGGTGAATAAATTTCTTGTTGTTGATTGGTCCATTAAAGTTTGGTTAAAATAATTTAAAAAAAATGACCAATCAGACAAGAGCTTGTAATATTCTTCCGCAAACGCTTTCTAAACTGTTTCTTAGGCCCCGTTCGCCGTGAGCGTTATTCGCGCGGCGACCGTTATCTAGAGAAACTCGACCCAGTAATCATAAACTGTATACGTAGGGGAAGACTGGGTAAAAAGCGCATGGGCGGGTAAGAAGCCCACCCCAATTATCTCATGAAATAAAGAAACTTTCAGTCAAAGTTTACCCATGAGACGAATGCTAGACATTAACGCTCGTCTCATGGGCAAAATGAGACTGAAATTTGCTTCATTTCATGAGATAATTGGGGTGGGCTTCCTTACCCGCCCATGCGCTTTTTACCCCGTCTTCCCCTATTTCGAGGGGTGTATCATGCCAGAATGTACTAGTGTACATCAAAGGAACAGAGAGGTCTGAGAGCGTCTTCTGGAAAATATCCCTCCAATTTTGCATGCATTCTCGGCAATATTAACATTTCTTCCCCTCAACCCAAAACGGTACAAGTGCAGTTGTAGTGCACGCGCACTATAACTTCACTTGCGCTCCAAGTGTCAAGTGTACTATCTGGGACAGAAAATATTGGTGAATTGTTTGACGGAAAAAGTGATATTTTCATTCTTCAAATCCCCTATAGAGACAGCACTTTTTCTGTCTAAGATGGTTCAGATAGTGTTGTGAGGGGAAGAAATGTTAATATTGTTCTTCAAATCCCCTATAGAGACAGCACTTTTTCTGTCTAAGATGGTTCAGATAGTGTTGTGAGGGGAAGAAATGTTAATATTGCCGCATTCTCTTGAGGCCAACCGCCTCCGGTCGGTTTCCCTAGTTCAGCTTAGTTTCCAGATGTTTTGTTGTTGTTGTTGTTGTTGTTGTTTCCAATCCCTTCTTAACAACTCCATGGAAGCACTTGAACACTTTCGTACAAAAC
>CM065702.1:46887588-46920088 GCA_017654935.2 Phymorhynchus buccinoides | reverse complement strand
AGAGATCAATCAGCAACCAGAAATAACACAAAAGACAGAATGGAGATGATCACCCCAGTGCGTGTCCCGGATGAATCACCTTCATATTGCATCCTACAAAAACAAATTTAGTCTTGATGAAATTCTCACCCCCCCCCCCCCCTCCCTGCATCCTCCAACCCAATCCTCCTACCCCACCCACACACCCCTCCCCGCCTTCACCCCCCCCCCCCCGCCATCGCCATCCTATTTCACTCACACCCCTACACAGCAACTATTCTACAAGAAGGCAAGCTGTCACCAACTTTGGTGGATAAAAGTAGTGCACAATCTCTCAGCGCGTAAGCTTACATTGACGTTTTTGGTTCACCAACGAAGACATATTACAACAACAAAAAATGGATCCGCGCACGACGACAACATTAATTAACGCGGAATTCCCACACAAGAAGGCAAATACTATCCTCAAGACATATGATGTTCACAACTGTTGATGTAAACAGATACGTTATTAAATTCCTCGCATAACTTGAATACATAAATAGATTTACTTTGTGATCTTTAAATTTTTTAATTTTTTTAATGTGTAGCTAAATATATATCTTAATTCAAAGGCAAACACTTAGCAGAATATAATTAAAGATTATATTTCTACACATGTCAATTGTTCTAGTCTTCCCCTTTGTAAATGTGTTGGGTTTGCTTGAACCAGCAATGAAAAATAATAAAAAGGCCCGTTTTAGAGTAATAAAGACCCTACTGGCATTCTGATTCACTGCAGCGTTTTGTGAGAGCCGCGCGCGTGTGTGTGTGTGTGTGTGTGTGCAGGGCGGATCCAGGGGGGGGTGGGGGGGGAGGGGGGGGGGGAGGGGGTGGGGGGGGGGGGGTGTGGGGGGGGGGGGGGGGGGGTTACCTGGGTTCTGTAACCACCCACCACCCCTCCCACCAAGCAAAAAGAAGAAGAAGAAGAAGAAGAGAAAGAGAAAAAAAGAAAGACAGTCATACTTATTGCTTTGTTGTTCTATGGTACAATTGAAAGGGAGTTTTGACACTTTATTTTGTTTTTAAAAAATCAGCTTCAGGGGGCGTTGCCCCCTTACCCCCACCAGGGGATTTACTCCTGGACCCCGGGGGCCTACGCCGGCCCCCGGATCCCCCGCTCTTGATTGTAAGCCTTCTAATGTGCCCCAGGTCCGGCCCTGGTGTGTGTGTGTGTGTGTGTGTGTGTGTGTGTGCGTGTGCGTGCGTGTGTGCGTGCGCGTGCATGCGCCGTGTGTATGCGTGCGCGTGTGCGTATGTGTGTGAAATCTCTACTGATTGATAAACGGTGAAACTTCTGAGGAAAATGGAGGCTTTCTTTTTTCCATCATGGAATTGGAACAACGTGACTTTAAAGCCCAACTCAGTATACCCCTCACTCCATCTTCTGCCTGACACAGGCCTTGCACAAGTTGTACAGGAACCAACCCGCCGTGAAAACACTCTTGATCTTGTCCTCACAAACTCTCCAACTCTCGTTCCACGAGTTGAGGCTACCCACAGCATTTCAGATCACAAAATCGTGTACTTTGAGTATAAAGCCGGATCTACTACAAAGCGCAAAACGCCCAATCCCCCTTTACAGAAAAGCAAACTGGGATGCCATGAAGCAGGATTATGCTAGATTTACAACAGTCATTCAAAGACCCACTTGACTCATCAACCGAAGAACTCTGGACCCTTTTGAAAACCATCCTACTCGACAGCGCAACTACCGAAATCTAAAAAATTATGAACCGACGACTGAGACCGCGCCTACAAGAACATGAAAAAGAGTGGGGATGAGAAGCTACAAACCAAGGTGGATAACCTGGATAAAGAAATCCGCAAGCAACTGCGCCGGTCATAGCTACAAACCAAGGTGGATAACCTGGATAAAGAAATCCGCAAGCAACTGCGCCGGTCATAGCTACAAACCAAGGTGGATAACCTGGATAAAGAAATCCGCAAGCAACTGCGCCGGTCATAGCTACAAACCAAGGTGGATAACCTGGATAAAGAAATCCGCAAGCAACTGCGCCGGTCATAGCTACAAACCAAGGTGGATAACCTGGATAAAGAAACCCGCAAGCAACTGCGCCGGTCATAGCTACAAACCAAGGTGGATAACCTGGATAAAGAAATCCGCAAGCAACTGTGCCGGTCATAGCTACAAACCAAGGTGGATAACCTGGATAAAGAAATCCGCAAGCAACTGCGCCGGTCATAGCTACAAACCAAGGTGGATAACCTGGATAAAGAAATCCGCAAGCAACTGCGCCGGTCATAGCTACAAACCAAGGTGGATAACCTGGATAAAGAAACCCGCAAGCAACTGCGCCGGTCATAGCTACAAACCAAGGTGGATAACCTGGATAAAGAAACCCGCAAGCAACTGCGCCGGTCATAGCTACAAACCAAGGTGGATAACCTGGATAAAGAAATCCGCAAGCAACTGCGCCGGTCATAGCTACAAACCAAGGTGGATAACCTGGATAAAAGAAATCCGCAAGCAACTGCGCCGGTCATAGCTACAAACCAAGGTGGATAACCTGGATAAAGAAATCCGCAAGCAACTGCGCCGGTCATAGCTACAAACCAAGGTGGATAACCTGAATAAAGAAATCCGCAAGCAACTGCGCCGGTCATAGCTACAAACCAAGGTGGATAACCTGGATAAAGAAATCCGCAAGCAACTGCGCCGGTCATACTGGCGCTATATGGAAAATCTTTTCTCCCCCATGGACTCCGAAGAAGACTGTAAGCCAAGCCGGAAGTGCTTCTGGACTTACATAAAGCATAAACGCTCCACTACAACCGGAGTTCCATCTCTCAAGTCCAATGGGAAGCTCGTCACTGACCCAAAAGAAAAAGCAGAGGTCCTAAACAACCAGTTCTTCTCCGCCTTCAGTGAAGGAAACACATACTCAGAAGCCGAGTTCAAAACCAAATGTCAAATGCCTGGGAAGACTTCCCCACAACAGGAATGGACAGCACCTCCATCAGCACTGCTGGAGTAGAAAAGATCTTGTCCAGCCTGAACCCCACCAAAGCAGCCGGACCGGACAGAATTTCCCCTCGTGAGCTGAAAGAACTGTCGAAGGAGGTTGCACCCATTATCTCAACCATCTACCAATCATCACTCAACACTGGAGAGGTTCCTGGCGACTGGAGAGAGGCGCTGGTGACCCCTGTCTTCAAAAAGGGAGAGCACTACAAAGCCTCCAGTTACACCAGCCGCCGCGGTGTAGTGGATAGCATCGCGGACTACTGGCTGGGAGGTCTTGGGTTCGAATCCCATCAGAGGTGAGGGTTTTTTCGGTCCTGGACCGACTCCTACCCAGAGTGAGTGGTTATGGGCTCAATGGGAAGACTGAAACCACACAGTCGAGTTTCATCCGCTTAACGGATGCGATTCTGAGAGTGTTGCTCTAATTGCAAGACCAACACTGCAGGTGTCTGTAGTTCTCGGGCAGGGATATCATTATGATAGGAAGCGTAGAATACAGCCCTGCCATGCAGTCTCAGACCGATACGGAACTCCATAGCATCATCATCATCGGCCTCATTTCCCATCAATCATAAAATATTAAAAAATGTCTCAAATTCGGTGGCTTAGCATGCCCTGCTCTCATGGTGACCTCAGTTTCGGTTTCCAATCCAGTCTATGCCTTCGTGCGTTGGGGTCAAAGTCATGGGGATCAGTGTGTTCTGGGGAGCTGTCGGTGGACGATCGTGGTGGCGCCCTCGGAGGAGGACCTCACTCACTGATGAGCTACTGATCAGCCTACAGTCCTGACGTGCCACGCACGTCGGCAGTGAAGGTTGCGATGGAGTCAGGTCAGATCTTCAGGGCAGCCAGGCCTCACGGCCTCTTGATGTGCCCTATCTTTTGATTGTTTGTTATTGTGGCTTTGTTCATTAATCAGATTGGCACCGCTGTGGCGCTTTTTGAACTATCATTGTCGTCTTAATCATAATTGTATTTAAAAACATTAATTTTGGGGTCACTATCTAGGAGGTTTTTGAAATGGTTAATGTTGGAAGCAAGTTTAGTTTGTGCAGGGAGATTGTTCCAGTGCTGGGTGACTCTATTAGAAAAGAAGTTTTTTTCTCATATTAGTTCTACTGTATTGGGTTAGTATTTTTAGATCACTGTTACGGGTTCTCAAATCATTAGACAATTGAAACAAATGCTTGTTAGTTCTGTCAGGGTTATTCAAAATTTTATATACAGTTATCAAATCTCCCCTTACTCTTCTAAATTTTAAGGATGGTAAACTTAACTTATGAAGTCTGTCCCCGTATTCCAAATTTTGTATTGATTTTATTAATTTGGTTGCTCGCCTTTGTACCCTTTCAATTTGTGTAGATTGTCTTTTAAGAAAAGGGTTCCAAATTAGATTTCCATACTCAAGATGAGGTCTTACTAAACTTTTATATAGGTTCAAAAAAACTTCTGTATTTAATTCCATAAAACTTCTTCTAATTAAACCCAATATTCTATTGGCCTTGTTTACTGCTGTTGTAATGTGTTTATCAAATTTGAGTTTAAAATCAAATATGACTCCTAAGTCTTTTTCATCTGAACAGGTTTCCAAAACATGTTTAGCTGAACCATGGGAAATTTCATAAGTTTCATTTTGATTGTCATAGCCCACATGCATGACTTTGCACTTTCCTGCATTAAAATAGAGATTCCACTTTTCTGACCATTCCATAAGTTTATCTATGTCATTTTGTATTATGTCTGAATATTTAGAACAGTTGTAAAGTTTGGTATCGTCTGCGAATATCTTACAGACACTTTGTATTTCCTCCAGGAGATCATTGATAAAAATTGTAAAAAGTATTGGCCCCAGGATACTACCCTGGGGAATGCCACTTAAAACGTCAATATTAGATGACAGTTTTGCCCCAACCCGCACCTTTTGTGATCTGCCTTTTAGGAAATGTCTTACCCACCTTAGTATGTTCCCAGTTATGCCATATGCCTGTAGCTTTAGGAGAAGTCTTAGGAGAGTCCTGCCGCAGTTCGTTCCACTCCCTGATCCTTGATCAATACCAGGAAAGTCCCGAGTTTTTAAACGAGAAAGTTATTATGATGATGCAAATTAAAATCATGCAACGAAACTTGCAGATTTATATTTCGCGGCATTGAGAAATCTTTACAAAGGGAAATAGAAACGTCACTTCAAATCTACGGGAAGTCACTCTACCTTCTTCACTTCGAAATGGCGGCGTATGGTCCTACGTCGTTGAGGGTACGAAAGTAAATTTATTTCTGTGGAAAATAGCTTTTGTTGAATTTTTTTTTTAAGTGTTGAGTGACCCTTTTTATTGATATTGAAGAAAAACATTGGCAGGATCCAATTATGGATATAAATGCACCGTGGCTCAGTTCACATAGCGGCATCATCTTCGACACGACGAAAGCGGATGCTGGGATGGTCAAACTAAGGAAGAAGAAAAAGAAGAAGAGAGAACTTGCCGAGAGTCTCAGAGTCGGAGCCTGAGACTGTGAGAGTTGGGCCCTCACATTCACATTGCCAACATCGGCAAGAAAGCAAACAACCTTGGCTTTCTGAGGCGCAACTTGAAGACCACAAATAATTTAGGCTGGGTTGGGGCCAGGCTAGATCTCCAGCTTGGTGGGGGTTGAAAAGCATTTTAGCCTGTCCGGCAGCTCTACTAAATGCTGGGCACATCAGACTAGGGACACTGTACCTTTTATTTATTAGCATCCCTCCCTGCACCTTCTTTTGTCTGTTTTGTGTTTTTGTGCATTTAGTTCTTCTAATCATTTATGTTACTGAACTTCCATCCCGACTAGGGACACTGTACCTTTTATTTATTAGCACCCCTCCCTGTTTTGTGTTTTTGTGCATTTAGTTCTTCTAATCATTTATGTCTATTGTAGATTAGGGTTTTCTCTTTTTCCTTTTCTTTTTTTGTGTTACTATTTTATTCATTCTTTATTCTTTTGATGGCAACATTTTTGTTAAACATTGCAATACCAACAAAAGAAAATGTTACTTTACTAACAGAGTTGCTGTTTACTGGAATGATCTTGACACTAACATTAAGTTTGCACAAAATATTAATACTTTTAAAAATCTTCTAGACAATCTTCCTAAATTTCAGACATTTTTTTGTGATTTTGATTGATTTGATTTTCCAAAAACTTGCTCAGACCAATTGAAAACAAATCATAAGTCATTTGATATTGAGGGGACGATTAATAGGCCGCGAGGCCTAGGCTGATGAAGCCTGTCCCTACCTACCTACCTTTTGTTTCTCCGACTTCGGACCAAGACCAAAATAGTGCCATAAAAATCAAATTGTTGATTGTGGGCACTTAACCGGAAGAAGAAGAAGAAGAGTAAGCAGAGTTGGTTAGAACTTAGAGTCGCCGCTCGTAATCCTTCATTGCGAGTGCGCTGGTTCGAACCCAGCTCCGTCTGCGGTGTTGTGTCTTTGGGATAAATACTTTTCTCCTAGTCTGGTCCTTCGGATGAGACCTAAAACCAACATTAATTGATTAAAGCACTTTACTCCTATTTTCCTCACTCCACCCAGGTGTAAATGGGTACCTGACATCAATTGGGGAAAAAGTCCTTCAGATGAGACCTTTCATAAACCGATGTCCCATGTGCAAGCGCATGCACAAGATCTTGCACACACGTTAAAACCCATCCCACTTTGATACGAGTAGGCCATGTGTGCCGGTGGGATGGATGACACAAATTCACATAGCACGCATCCTGTGCGCTATTAATGGTCTAAATGATGACCGGTGATGACCAATTGGAAGAAGAAGAATCAGACGGACGTCTTGGTGATGGATTTCTTCAAGGCGTTTGACAAAGTGAGCCACTCCCTCCTGGTCCACAAGCTCAGTCACTACGGCATCATGGGGCAGATCAACTCCTGGATCCGCGACTTCCTCACGGACAGAAAGCAGGCGGTGGTTATGGACGGTGCCTCATCGGAGACAGTGTCAGTAGAGTCAGGTGTCCCTCAGGGATCAGTGTTGGGCCCGACCCTCTTCCTGCTCTACATCAACGACTTACCGGAACGCCTGTCCTCAACCTCCAGATGTTCGCTGATGACACCTGTATCATTCGGTAGTTTGAATGACAGGATGAGGCTTCTTTGTAGGATGAATGTGGATTATTCTACTCACATAAAAAGCACACAGCAGACGCCATTGTGATCCAAGGACATGACTATCTTTATTGGTGAATCTTCCCAAATAATAACAACCTTACGATACATCTCCCCCCTTTTGTGAGTTAATGCTAATTAACCAACAAACATTGCAAAATCAAGCCTAGCACTATAATTATATAGTACATTCATTAGTCATACCTTGACATTGTATTTTAATGTTTTCATGAAATTTGACTTAACTCTTTGAATAGAATTTTTTTTAAGTATGACGGCATGGTATCTTTTAAGAAAATGCTTTGTTCATAAAATCATACTGCAAAACGTCTGTTGGAAATTGTAACAGTAACACATGTATCCATATACTCTATACAATGTTTCTAGAAAGCTTGCTTACTTTGACTAGACTGCGTAGCGTCTTTATAAAAATTGCTTTCTTTGACTGACAGCATAGTGTCTCTGTGAAAATGCTTTATTGAAACTGCATAGCGTCTTTAAATGAAAACAGCTGACTTTGACGAATATTTGTTATCTTAAATAACTGAAACATTAACCCTTTCACCGCCAGCCATATTTCAGTTAAAAATGTCCATTACATTTACTTGGGTAGAAAACAAAATCTGTGTGCAGTATTGGGGATTCTTCTGTGACATATATATAGAATAAGGTCTATCCTTACTTCCCAAAACTGAGACAATAGGGTCTTTGGATAATAGACCCCAGGATGTTCCGCTCAGTTGTTGTCCGTGGGAAGAATGAGTTGTTGAAGGTAGTGGTGTTTGTTCTTTCTACTATGAAGCACTTGCTATTGTTCCTGGCCCTGTTGGACACCACATTTGATGTTAGAGCAGTTAAGTGGTCCTTTTTTCGGCGGGGCACGATTCTTCGTTTTGACTGGGCCACGGGTTTCAATAACTGTTCAGCTGGTAAGGCTGGCATTTCTCCCCTGACGATTTTGAAAAACAGGGTGAGGCACTGCTCTTTCCTCCTGGTTTGCACTGCAGTGGTGGAAGGTTTTGTTGTTTTAAAAACAAATTCTCCCTAGTTTAGGTGTTCCTGCCGACTCAGCATCACATCGGGGGCTCGATCAACGAGACCCGGCTGGCTGGGTCATCTTTGTATCTAGTAGGTTTTTGTTTTATTTTGTTTTTGATCAATTGATACCCGACTTCAGACCTCGACCGTACATAGTATCATAAAATCAAACTGATGATTGTGGATACTCAACGGGAGAAGAAGAAGAAGCATGTTTGTGATGCATTCAGGGGTACAGTCTTTGTAACTTTGAGTAATGAAGTGAGCTGGACACTCTCCAACCTGTCTATATAATTTTGGAACTACGGATCTAGGCCAGTTTTTGTTTTGTTTGTTTTACCCTGGCTTAAAGACTCCAGGGATCATCCCAACAGCCGAAGCACTTGAACTCTATGGTACAAATACACCAGCTAGGGATGAGAACATTACATGTGTGACCGTTTTTGATTACCCCGCCACGTGGGCAGCCACACTCCGACTTTGGAGGATATCTAGGCCAGTAATGATGCTTGCCTCGGGCAGTGACGTCTTGCAGGAGTTAAATCACTATATTCTTAAGACTATTTAACATTACGGCTGTGGCATGTATGCATATTGCGGTGGACTTATTTCACACCAGGAAATATTTCCCGTTACATCAGTTATGCCTGTTATTGTATTAACCCCTTCACTGCCACAGCCATTTTTAATTCATAGAGGGGGTACTTAATAAAAAAAATATATAAAAAAATCAAAAAAAATCTAGCATGAAGTAATTTCAGTATGCCTAAACTGTGCTACATTTAAATATAAATGGACAAACCAGCCATTCAAAAGGATTAAAGATCTGAATTCAATGGTACATCCCTGTATGGAGGCTTTCAGTGGGACATTCCTACAAGAAATAATGACGGAGATATCCGTCGTGGGGCAGTGAAGGGGTTAATGAACATTTGTATAGTATTCAACTCTGGGCCAATTACCATTGTCTCTTTATTTTCAGTACCAGATTGAAGGGCTGCAGAATAAACCAGTGGCAGAGAAGTGCAGAGTGACAGAAGACCTTCTCAAACGGACAAGCTCAAAGGTATAAAAATACAGTAGAAGGCGTTTTCGGTAAAGGTCAAGATGTGCCCCCCCCCCACATTTCTCGGTTAATTCCATTTTTCCGTTTTTGCCTTTCTTACCAAACATGAAGTTGTATTTTATGAACATTTTCAGCTAATTATCTATGTTCAATAATTAATTGCAGTCATGATAAAGGCCATTATCTAATAGGACCCCCCCCCCCCCCCCCCCCCCTATGTACTGCAGTACACCGCAGCATTTCTCACAGTCGTGGTTCATTGCGTTTTTTCGTCTTATAGGGGGAGGGGGGTAGGGTTAGGGTTATTATTCCAAAAAGATAATTAGCTGAAAAGGTTAATAAAATACAGCTTTATGTTTGGTAAGAAAGGCAAAAACGGAAAAATGGAATTAACCGAGAAATGCAGGCGGGGTGGCACATCTTTACCTTTAGTAGACTTTACCAGTGTTTTCACTTAGTTTTAAAATAATGATTGCGTGCATCAGGACAAAACTTGCTTGCGAAAGCTGGCAACAAATAAACTTATTGATGCTCAATGTGCCCAAAATGATAGTTTAACCTTTCCCTGCCAGCCTGTGTCTACTACGGGCAATCGGGAATGAGCGACGACGTAGTGTTTCTTTGATAGCAATAGCGCATGACCATCCAAAATGGCGGCTATCGAGAGGACAAAGATTTTACGCCACGCGTTCGATATTGAAGAACGTTTTCATTGGTGAAGACCACGTTTGTGAAACCAAAATGGTGGCACTGACGTCATAAACTCCCAATATGAAGTCATTGTTGAAGATGTCATAACTTTTGATGTCACAACTCTTGAGTGCTGATTTTGGCTTTAGATCAGTCAGGAAAGATGTATATATTTGCAGAATATTTTATCAGATTGTGGCTAACAGGTTTGTTCCAAATGTTATAAATGTTTGTTAAAGAAGATAATCTCACTTTGAGTTTTTCTGCAGCAGTGAAGGGTTACCGGGTTAACATGGCTGCCAACCATTCCAAAGTTTCGCTTGGATATTTTAGCAATTTAGGGGATCTCTTTTTAAAAATGTACCAACATTAATGTGCGTCAGGTGAAACAAATTTTCGTTTTGTAACGCACAGGCCTGAAATCCAATAGTTGACTGATGGGAGATTTGAACATACTAAAACACATGCCTTTACACTGTTTGCAGGAGCTACACCTGATGTTCCTTGCCCTGTTGAACAGCACCCTAAAACACATGCCTTTGCACTGTTTGCAGGAGCTACACCTGGTGTTCCTTGCCCTGTTGAACAGCACCCTAAAACACATGCCTTTGCACTGTTTGCAGGAGCTACACCTGGTGTTCCCTGCCCTGTTGAACAGCATCCTAAAACACATGTTGCCTTTGCACTGTTTGCAGGAGCTACACCTGGTGTTCCCTGCCCTGTTGAACAGCATCCTAAAACACATTCCTTTGCACTGTTTGCAGGAGCTTCACCTGGTGTTCCCTGCCCTGTTGAACAGCATCCTAAAACACATGCCTTTGCACTGTTTGCAGGAGCTACACCTGGTGTTCCCTGCCCTGTTGAACAGCATCCTAAAACACATGCCTTTGCACTGTTTGCAGGAGCTACACCTGGTGTTCCCTGCCCTGTTGAACAGCATCCTAAAACACATTCCTTTGCACTGTTTGCAGGAGCTTCACCTGGTGTTCCCTGCCCTGTTGAACAGCATTTTTGGAGGGGAGGGGGAGTCTGGTTGGGGGCTGGAAAAGCTCAGCAAGTCTCATCACCAATATGATTTTGCCGCCGCGCGCAAGTTTCTGGCTCCCAGCGGACCTCTGCTGAATGCCGTCTACAGCCTGCAGGCAGACCCCTACGCCTCCTATGTGTTTCCCTTCCGTTGTCTGCCGGTGAGTCCAAAAAAAAGATTGCCTATTCTTTTAGTAGTTTTACTACTAATACTAGTGATTTTGCCCTTTTGGTTTGGTTTCACAAATGACTCCATATTGCTAGTCTAATCAAGACCTGAGAGTCATTTATGTTGAATGTGGTTCCTCTGCCTAATGGTTTTCAGTCTGTGACAAATGTTTTTTGGACAAACACACACACAAGAACAGTCAGAAACTTAGGAAGTGAGTTTTATTTGAATAGATTAACTTCAGATGCCGTTGTCAAATTTCTGGCAGAACAAACATGTTATTATATGAGAATTTTTGATTTTCTGGGTTGGAAAAGATCTGATGTAAGTATGTTCTAAAACAGGTTCAGGGTTTTGGTTTTCACAACTTTTCATATCAGGTTTTGGGGTTTTCAGGAATTCTAATTTCAGGTTTTGGGACCTCCTCCCACTTACACCGCTGTAAATACATTAAGTGATCTGGCTGTTTATGTGGTTGTTTTTATATATTAAAAAACACGAATTGTACATTAAAAAGCTCGTCTGGTTTCAGAGTACAGCTTGTACAATGTAGATGCATTAGCAGCTGCAGCAGGTTGCTTTTGCTTTGCTAAGGGCTCACAGTGCTTGGCTAAGATTAGTACCTAATAGCTGTTCATGTTAAAATTTGTCACTCTACCTGTTCTCTAGATACATGATCCTTAACCCTTTCACAGCCAGCCATTTTCAGCAAAGCATTTCCCGTCACACTTACCTGGGTATAGCACTGTTTCGAAATGAAAATGGAAGTAACAGACGAGTTGTGTGCCCGTTAGGACACTTAGTTCCGGTTAGGAAATGCTGTAAGCACGGCATGGCTGCTCCGTAATTGAAATAGAGGGGTGTTTCATTGCTCAGTTATCAGTTTGTAGATTTAATAATATTAAGTCCTGTTTCATGTTTCTTTCTTAAAGTGTTTACATTCATTGACTATAAACAGTTATGTTCTTATTTGTTTACTTGATACGACGACATTAATACCCCAAGACTTGAAGACAAGAACAAAATATAGTTGTTGTTTAAGGTAGGTAACTTCCATTTTTTAATTCTAATTTTGAACCGGAACTACCCCAAACCGACTTCAAGATGAGACAGTAGGGAAAGATAGCCCCAAAAGACCGAATTATGAAACAGTGATATAGAAAAGATGATTTTCGCACTACTGGGGATTCCTCTATAGCATATCATTAGGCCTATCCTTATCTCCCCCAAATAAGAACATAATGTCAGTGAAATTCAAAAACCTTGTATCTCAATTTTGGTAGTTTTGAGAAAAATGAAAAAACTTTAAAAAATTAACCGCGTTGACCACAATTGATTAATTAACAATGATGAATATGTTTTTCAAGACATTGAGATTTTAGTCCTGCATTTTGTTAAAATGACTTAAAAAAAAAAATTAGACTTGAAAAGAACGAAGATACGAGGTTTTTGTCCTTAACTAGATCTGAATTTGGGACTTACGAGTTTTTCGTCTATTTTCACAACCTCATTTACCCCAGATAGAAAGTCGTTAGAGATGCGAGCTTTTGGTGGAAGGTGACGGGGGGAAATTAGAATACTGACTATGTGTAACTCAAAGCCCCCCAAAAAAATCAGGATACGAGGTTTTTTGAATTTCATCAACGATATGGTCTTTGGACAACAGACCTTTAAGAAATCAATAAATGCCTTTCAATTTCAATGACATAAGTCAGTGTGGTGCCCAGGGTAGGACAGTAACTGTTTTTGCAGCCTGCCCGAGGGGCAGGTGGTCGAGCGTGCCACCTGCCCGACACTGATGATTAACTTCCCCGGGTAGTCAGACAGCTGTCACTGTCCTACCCTGGGTACTGTGGCAGTAAAGGGGTTAACTCACTCGGGACGAATGAGCCGGATCCGGCTCATGGCTCGCACAACCGTTTAGGACGAATGGCCCGGTTCCGGCTCAGAGTTTTCAAGAGGTTTTGATTTCTGGTTTGTAACCAGCTTTCCGGTGCAAAGTCATAACCTATTTTCAGTTTGCTTTGACCTTGCCTCTCTTGAAATCAACCAATCATTGCAGACTTCCCATTCAGGTTTGGTTGTAGAGGGGGGTCAAAGATCGGAATGTGAAATTTTCCTTCTTTCTATGTCTTAGCTGTTTTCGTCAATAGGAGACAAACGACGAAGGTATGGAATCTGGTATTTTACGATCGCTTAGTGCATGGTGTTAGTAATCTTATCTGAAAATATCAGTCCATAACTTTTTTGTGGTGATGGGTTTTCGAACCTAGTCGAATGGCCCATCCTAAACGGTTGTAAGGGGAAGCAGCCGGCCAGTGCCGAGTGAGTTAAGGGCTGTGTGGATTGCAGGGTCCATCCCGCCACACCATTGAGGAAGGAGGGGTGCCTGTGTTCTACATCAACAAGCTGCAGACACACGGCTTCTCTGTGCCCACTGTTGTGCTCAGTATCCTTTACGCCACCACCCATGTTTCACTTCATTTTATTCTTATTCTTACTCTAGAAAAAACCTAGTTAATTTATGCTGACTGCTTATGTTAACCCTTTCACCACCAGCCATAATTCAAACATTTCCATTAAATTTACCTGTGTTGAGAACAGAATCCATTTGCAGTATTGGGTATTCTTCTGTGACATACATAAAATAAGGTCTATCCTTACTTCCCAAAACTAAAACAATAGGGTCTTTGGATAATTGACCCCAATTTGTTGCCTTTTAGTGACATAGGTGTTAAATCACTGCGGTGCTAAAATGTGACTTTGGCGGTGAAAGGGTTAAACATGATCTCATCTAAAAAATGCCCTCTTTATCAGACCCCTTTGAGATGCACACGTTCAGCTTTGACCTTGACCCCTTTATCAGACCCCTTTGAGATGTACATGTTCAGCTTTGACCTTGACCCCCCTCTTTATCAGACCCCTTTGAGATGCACATGTTCAGCTTTGACCTTGACCCCTTTATCAGACCCCTTTGAGATGTACATGTTCAGCTTTGACCTTGACCCCTTTATCAGACCCCTTTGAGATGCACATGTTCAGCTTTGACCTTGACCCCCCTCTTTACCAGACCCCTTTGAGATGCACACGTTCTGCTTTGACCTTGACCCCTTTATCAGACCCCTTTGAGATGTACATGTTCAGCTTTGACCTTGACCCCCTCTTTATCAGACCCCTTTGAGATGCACATGTTCAGCTTTGACCTTGACCCCTTTATCAGACCCCTTTGAGATGTACATGTTCAGCTTTGCCTACGCCCTGGTGAGCCCAGCCTGGCAGCAGGACGGGTGCAGCTGGTCGTCGCGCCTCTTCGACTGGCTGTACCCGACGCTGGTGGACGACTACCTGGCTTACTTCCTGCCCCTGGAGGCGGACATGCCCTCCCTGCCCCTCCTGCCCTCCCCTCTGCGCGGGGCCCTGTCCCCCCAGCCTGCCCCTGCAGGGTAAAAGGGGCAGACCCACTGGATACTATTCGATCCAACTGCGATCTGACTGACATTTGTCAGGCACGAATCTCGTTGAATTCTACTGTCTAAAAGGAATCTGATGAAATCCTACTAGTTTTGCCTTTCGTTCACTGTAGTCGTAGTCGAGTCCCCCCCCTTACACGAATCTGATGAAATATCTGTGTTTTTGTATCAGACATTTTATGTGATTCGTGTATTGGAGTCTAATGTGGAGTTTTGTGAACGAAAATAGTAGAATTATTTTTAGACAGAAGTATTCCAGGAGAATCGTGCCTCACAGACATCGTCACAATCGGATCGCAGTTGGATCAGAGAGCTTATATATAGAGAGGGGGAACTTAACTCTTTTCCCTATTAGAGAAGTGAGGCCAACCGCCCTGGTTATCTTTCCCTGCAGGTATGAACCTGTAAGTAAGGAGGGCAACTCAAGTGTTCAAATTTCAATGTGAAACAGCCTCAAAGAGTTGTCTTTTCATGAGTCATGACAGATCTGTAATTAGATCTACATCAACGTGATCAAGTGGGTAATGATCACATTTCTTCCCGCCAAGAACGATAATTTGTAGCAGAAAAGAACATAGCCTATTGTTTTTTTAGTCATCATATTATTGTTCTTGACGGGGGAAATTACCAAAAGAACAAGGATTCGCCCTGAAGAGAAGAAGATTTCTCGTTTGAGTTTCAACATGATATCGTATGTCAGATGTGCACACATAAGCAGTTGATCTAAGACTGTTCGTCAATGTTTTATAGGTTTCTATGCTCGATTTCCAGCTTCTTTACCTTTTTTTTAATCTTGCTTAAATAGAAAGAGGGCTCTCCAACTACCCAAGTTTGAACATGTGGTTGGAACAGTCGCCTCGATTCAGAATCAAATTTCGATGGGGCCGCCATTGTTCCTACCTGTACGGAAAGATAACTCTTTAGGGTCGTCATCACCCTACCTTCAAGTTGGCTATCTCCCCTAAACTATCTCTGGTTGGATTGAGTCGTGTGCAGTGGTTCCGCCCCTTAAGTGAAGACAGCAAACTGAATTTTGAATTGCGTTCTTTTCTTGTCTTACTTGGGCCCTTTGCGCATAAGACACACAACCCAGTCAGTATTTAGAACAAAATGTATTCAGGTCACAGATACAGACCTGTTTACTGTACTCTTTTCGAGTAGTATTCTACTCCATTTGGACCTCTACTACCGTACTGTTCGGCTCATTAGGCGCTGCTGTGTATAAGGCGAAATAGGGCAATTTTCAAGACAAATCTGACAAAATCCAAGTAAAAGGCGCCCTCGTTTATAAGGCGATACACACCTCGCAACAGAAAGTCCAAGTTTGAAGCCCGTACACGTCCTGTAAACGATTACCGACCGCCATTTTATTGTCATAAACGAGAGTTGGCTCCCTTCTCAAATAATCGAAACTTCCGTTTTTGCGACTTCCGGTTGTTGTGTTTGGCCAATTCTTCGCGGAAACTGGTAGAATTATGGCATTTTAAGCTCTACAACGATGCTTTTTGCATCCAATGAAGGGTTGTGGCATCTGTTGGACGGTATCTCGGATGATAACAGGGATTTCAAAGCATTTTAACGCGAGTATTCGTCGTATCGGCGACTCACTACCACTTTCGAAGTTGTGACTCACAGTAGACTGTACTGAGTACGGCAATCGTTGCCTCTCTTCTCACGATTTTGTTCACTAATAGGGCGCCCTCGTTTATTAGGCGCATAGGTCGAAATTGGAGAAAAAAATATCGCCTTATAGTCCGAAAAATACGGTACTCTTCAAAATTGAAAAAAAATGCTCTGATTGCTCATTTTCAGTGAACATTATTTGATGGTTTAATGAAGAGGACTACTCATTTCACACCAAAACTACTCATTTCAGCTATCCAGACTACTCAAGACTTGTGTAGGGGGTAAACAGGTCTGCAGATAAGGCGCTTACAGCGGATATAGCACGAATAAACAGGGAAAGGGGTATATATTTTATTGTCAAATTTGATTTGTAATGGTGGGTGACTAGCTCAGTGAACATTATGAGAAACCTTTGAAGTAACAGAGCTATTGAACAAAAATGGTTATACATGATTAATGTTCTTCTTCAGTAGCTGTTGGTGACACTTGATTGTGCTAAAATGCGACATTGGCGGTGAAAGGGTTAATGTTCTTCTTCAGTAGCTGTTGGTGACACTTGATTGTGTTAAAATGCGACATTGGCGGTGAAAGGGTTAATGTTCTTCTTCAGTAACTGTTGGTGACACTTGATTGTGTTAAAATGCGACATTGGCGGTGAAAGGGTTAATGTTCTTCTTCAGTAGCTGTTGGTGACACTTGATTGTGTTGAAATGCGACATTGGCGGTGAAAGGGTTAATGTTCTTCTTCAGTAGCTGTTGGTGACACTTGATTGTGTTAAAATGCGACATTGGCGGTGAAAGGGTTAATGTTCTTCTTCAGTAGCTGTTGGTGACACTTGATTGTGTTAAAATGCAAGAGAAATAATGCCTATGATAATGTAAGCGAGCTATTCATGTTAGGTGCTTGCCATGAAAAAATCTGTAATGCTTTGTAATCTTTTTGTTTGTGGCTCAAGCCACAAACCTATAACTCACTTTGTCGGTCTGTCGGTCCAAAATTGTCGCACATTTTGACAAAATTGTCGCACTTCAAATCGAGGCTACACTTCTGGCCGCTCTTTAAAATGATGTATTTTAAAAGCGTACAAAATAATAAACATGTAATACAGACATTACAACAGACACGACGAGTATGCGGTGCTTCTTTCGATGAGTATAAGTAGGATACATAGTTTTAAATGTTTTCCAAAAGATATAAAAAGTTACGAAATGGTGCAGAGATAACATTCTGGTTTACAGATTAAAATTATTGAAAAGCCAGGGGAGGTAACTCATGATTGGAGTGGTAAAAATAGACCGCGTGCCACAAACTATTGCGATTTTGCGCTTGTTCTATTTTGGGTATATTATAAGCAAGGCAATATTAGGAGATAAGGCAAAATGCAGTTTATTAGGTTACGTCTTGTTGGCCGGAAATTATGGTATGCGCCCATGCATAATTTTGCATACTGAGTGTCTCTATGTGGGTGGCAGGCATAATTTTGCATACTGTGTGTGTGTGTGTGTAAAACTAACTTATACAAGTGTGTTAAACAAGAATTACAAAAGAACTATATTCGTGACTGGCGTAATTCTCTTGAGAACAGTAGTAAATGCTTATTTTATAAAACTTTTAAGACAGACTTCGGAAGGGAACATTACATTTCAACCTTACCAGATGTTTATGTTCTATCTTTATTCAAGTTTCGATGCAGCAAATATCATAAATTGCCTATTGAAGTTAGAAGACATTATAATGTTCCAAGAGAATTATGTATTTGTCATAATTGCGAAATGGGCGAGATAGGAGACGAATTTCATTGTATAATGGAATGTCCAAACAATGAACTTCGTAAAAAAAGATGTTCCTAAGAAATTTCTGAAACCAAAATCTGTTTTCAATTTCTGTAGCATATTTCAAAAAGGACAACGTATATGTTTAAATTTAAGTAAATTTCTAAAATTTGGAAAGATAGTTTAAAAGAGTGTTTCTGTCACTGCTCACCCAAAACTGACATTTCGCTGTTACTTTAGAATTTATTGCGGTTTTGATTGAGTTTTATGTTTGTGTTATACTGTTTTTGTATCCTCCATGCTCCTAAAGGGGTCAAAGGATTAAAATTCTTGAATCATGTGTGTGTGTGTGTGTGCGTGCGTGCGTGCATGATGCACAGGCGCCCTGTGCAGCGCAGCCTGCCATACTCTCCCCCCAGCGGGGGTCAGCGGGTCAGTCTGCTGAAGCCCAGTTTCCTCCTGGCCCAGAAACAGCAGCTGCACGCCTCCTCCCTGCTGGACAACACCGAGGCCGAGACCTGGTGCTCCGAAACCATGCTGCAGGTATTGGGACCTCATCCCTATGTTTCTCTCTCTCTCTGTCTCAGTGTCTGTCTCTCTATTCTATCTGTCTGTCATCCCTATGTCTCTCTCTCTCTCTCTCTCTCTCTCTCTCTCTCTCTCTGTCTCTCTGTCTCTATTCTATCTGTCATCCCTATGTTTCTCTCTCTCTCTGTCTCAGTGTCTGTCTATTCTATCTATCTGTTATCCCTATGTTTCTCTCTCTGTCTCAGTGTCTGTCTGTCTCTATTCTATCTGTCTGTCATCGCTCTGTCATCTCTCTGTTTCTCTCTCTCTCTCTCTCTCTCTCTCTCTCTCTCTCTCTCTCTCTCTCTCTCTCTCTCTCTCTCTGTCTCTCTCTCTCTCTCTCTCTCTCTCTCTCTCTCTCTCTCTCTCTTCTCTCTCTTTGTCTCTCTCTCTCTCTCTCTCTCTCTCTCTCTCTCTCTCTCTCTGTCTCAGTGTCTGTCTCTATTCTATCTGTCTGTCATCCCTATGTCTCTCTCTCTGTCTCTCCCTCTCTGTCTCAGTGTCTGTCTGTCTCTATTCTATCTGTCTGTCATCCCTATGTCTCTCTCTCTCTCTCTCTCTCTCTCTCTCTCTCTCTCTCTCTCTCTCTCTCTCCCTCCCTCCCTCCCTCCCTCCCTCCCTCCCTCCCTCCCTCCCTCCCTCCCTCCCTCCCTCCCTCTCTCTCTCTCTCTCTCTCTCTCTCTCTCTCTCTCTCTCTCTCTGACAGATCACCTATTCAGTGAGGTGCGGGTGCCTGCTGTGTTTTAAATATTCATGATTTGGCTTTGTTTCTGTCAGGTGTTAGTGGAATTCTGGCTGAATCAGAACTCGCTGGTAGCCGAGATACCTACTTTCTCTCATGGTGCTGTGGTAAGTCTTTTTTATTTTTTTAAACTTTGATTGGTAATTGCTCTGAAAAAGCCGCTACTCAACTAGTATGTTCGTTGGTCTTTTCCAAACTTGACTATTGCAATGCAACTCTTGCCGGACTCCCCGCAGTTCAAATCAATCGTCTCCAAAGAATACAAAACAATGCAGCCAGACTCGTCCTGAGGAAATCAAAAAGAACCCATGTCACCCCCCTTCTGATCAAACTACACTGGCTGCCAATTCATGCTCGCATTGAGTACAAACTAGCAATCCTCGCTTTCCGCCATTTTCAAAACACTTTGCCAACATACCTGTCCAACCATCTCATCACCTATCAACCATCCCGCACTCTCCGTTCTAGGAGCGAGAAACTCCTCAAAGTCCCCCGCATGAAACTTAAGTCCTTTGGTCACCGCTCTTTCAGCTATCAAGTACCCACCATCTGGAATTCGCTCCCCTTCTACCTCCGGTCTGCTCTGTCCCTGTCTGCATTCAAGTCTGGCCTTAAGACTCATCTGTTCAAAAAGTTCCTTTCCCCTTCATAATTTCAATTTCAATCTCACACACAAACCCCGTGTAAAGTGTGCCTCTGTGTGTGTGCGCGTGCGTGTGCGTGTGCGTGTATATATATATATATATATATATATATATATATATATATATATATATATATGTGTGTGTGTGTGTGTGTGTGTGTGTGTTCTTTCTCTCTGTCTCTCCCTCTCTCTTTCTCCATCTTTCTTTCTCCCCCACTCCCCCCCCCCCCCCCCTATGCCCTTTCATCCATCCCCCCTCTGTCCCCCCCCCCCCCTCTCTCCTTCGCTCTCTCTGCCTTTCTCGTAATATTGTTTTACATTCACATATTGTTTTGGGAATTTGTGAGCTCGTATGACACCCCCCCTCTCCCTCCCCGAGAATTTGTGAGTGCATAAATGGCGTGCGTGTTGAAAGGGTGAGGTGTGTGTGGGTCTGTTTGTCCATGCCTTGATTTTTATTTTTATTTTTTAAAAATCCCCTTCTTTGAATTTGTGTCAATAATGTGTATGTGAAATACTACATCCGTGGGATGAACGGCGTGAGTTGGTTGTTGTTGTTTTTTTGGGGTTTTTCCCCCTCTCGTAATATTGTAAAGCGCTCTGAGGATGATTTTTTATCATCGAAGAGCGCTATAGAAGCTTTATTTATTATTAATTCTAGGTAAAGAAGTAGATGTTTTAGCTTTTGACCACACCTACGCTCTTCGTGTTCTGATTGAAGAAATGTAGCGAAATAGTATGTCTTGTATAAGAATAAAAACAAGAAGGATATAGATCTATGAAAATGAAAAAGATGATGATGTGACTCAGAGATGCACCAGTCACACCTGCCCTATCAACATGAGAGCAGCCCTGCTCCAACCCTGGAAGTTACTGGGGAGCAGGCACACATGGGACATTTAAAGTATAAAACAACAAGCCTACATGTTATTCTGGCTGCACGTTGAAAGTGACATTCATTGTATATATAATTCTTTGTGGTCTTTTCAGACCATGTGCCTGAATTGAGGTTTATTACAATGGCCTCGGCCTTCAGATCAGGTTCTTTAGAACTGGAGGAGCAGCATCACTTTTTCATCATTCCATATTCTGTCCCTTCCACTTGCCCATGTCATGCCGTAGTTTATACTTCAACTTTCCATATTCTGTCTCTACTTCCACTTGCCCATGTCATGCCGTAGTTTATACTTCAACTTTCCATATTCTGTCTCTACTTCCACTTGCCCATGTCATGCCGTAATTTTATTCTGTCCCTTCCACTTGCCCATGTCATGCCGTAGTTTTATTCTGTCCCTCCCACTTGCCCATGTCATGCCGTAGTTTTATTCTGTCCCTTCCACTTGCCCATGTCATGCCGTAGTTTCTACTTCAACTTTCCATATTCTGTCCCTCCCACTTGCCCATGTCATGCCGTAGTTTATACTTCAGCTGTCCATATTCTGTCCCTCCCACTTGCCCATGTCATGCCGTAGTTTATACTTCAGCTTTCCATATTCTGTCCCTTCCACCACTTGCCCATGTCATGCCGTAGTTTATACTTCAGCTTTCCATATTCTGTCCCTCCCACTTGCCCATGTCATGCCGTAGTTTATACTTCAGCTGTCCATATTCTGTCCCTCCCACTTGCCCATGTCATGCCGTAGTTTATACTTCAGCTTTCCATATTCTGTCCCTTCCACCACTTGCCCATGTCATGCCGTAGTTTATACTTCAGCTTTCCATATTCTGTCCCTACTTCCACTTGCCCATGTCATGCCGTAGTTTATACTTCAGCTTTCCATATTCTGTCCCTTCCACCACTTGCCCATGTCATGCCGTAGTTTATACTTCAGCTTTCCATATTCTGCCCCTTCCACTTGCCCATGTCATGCCATAGTTTATACTTCAGCTTTCCATATTCTGCCCCTTCCACTTGCCCATGTCATGCCGTAGTTTATACTTCAGCTTTTCATATTCTGTCATCCGGAACCACGGTCTTAAAAATAAATACTCTCATGAAATAAAACATTTCTGACAACATTGATGGCCGATTAAAACAAGATAATAGACATGCTATTCTAACACCCCATCCCCCATCATGTGCGCACGCACACACACACACACACACACACACATTAGAAATTATTTTTACAACGGTCACCACTTCAGAATTGGGCAGATTCAAAGATCATTGAAAGATGTCGTCTTCCGGGTTGAGAGAATGTTTGACTTTCACTCCAGCATTGCGTTTGCACTGGCTGTAGTGATGCTGCCAAAGGGACAGGTTGACCTTTGGGGTCCTTCCCCAAAGCCAACTGCCCTCAAATCCCTTTGGCAGAACGAGTGGGGATGTGCCCTGAGCAAGGCGTGTTCATATAAACAAATTGTACCCCATCCCTTCAGAATAGCATCTGTCCCCTCTGCTATCTGGCAGTCATGGTCGGAAACGACTGACTAGCATCAAAGACTGTATAGGGGAAGACAAGCATCCGGTCTCTTTTCCCTATATGAGTAGTGAGGACAGAAACACTGGTTATGTCCCTTTTAAACGTGACACATTTACACGTCGATAGGCCAGTTGAATTCTCCGTTCAAATTCCAGTCTGAGTTTTTGGATAGCCGCCGCTGTGAATGGTGTATAACTACCCCACTAACGATAACTCTATCAGCCCGGTTCGCTGTAACTCTTAAGTAGTCCATCTTACCCTTTTAGAATCTTTGCTGGCATACAGTGTGGCTCTGCTTGTCTTAACCACAAAGTCAAAGTTTTATATTTTTATTTTTTAATCTATTGAGAGATGGACATTGAATAAGCAAACGTACACGCTTTTTTCCCCCCCCATCAAGCCATCTATAATCACTAACAAAATGCAAACAGACACGCACAAAATACCAATCATATTCTTCTTCTTCTTCTGCCAATAATGTCCACCTGCCGTAACCGGCAATTACTGACATGTACTGGGGTTCAAAGAATTATGCAGCGCAGGAAAGACAAAAACAAAAATAATAAGTCTAGACAGATAAGAGGACGTGCACAACTGAGCACCCCTGGCTAGTCCGAGAACACCCAGCCACACACGGGAGAGGGAGAAAGAAAGAAAAAAGGGGGGGGGGGGGGGGGGGGGGTAGTAGTGTTTTTAGTCAGGGAGCTTCAGCACCTTCGAGATGAAGGAGCTGAGCGTGGGGGACTGGACTGTCTCCGATGGTAGGGAGTTCCAGTCGTGGACGGTTCGGGGGAAGAAAGAGTTGTTGCGGTAGTCAGTTCATATTGATTAAGTACGTAGAATAAAAAGGAAACCAGGAACAGATAAATATTTACAGTAAACAAAAGGGGGGGGGGGGGGGGGGGGGGGGGGGGGGAGTAGAACGGGATGAGAGAAAAAAATAGGAGAAAGACAAAAGTAATAATATAATATTTTGCGGACCCGGCAAAACCGGTACTCAGCATTACCGGTACTTGGCGTTACCGGTACTCGGCGTTGGCTAGTGTTGATTATTCTTGGCTTGTCTTTAATGTGTATGTTTATCTGTATGTTAGTGGTTAGGCTTTTGTTCAGCGCTTTGAACTCCCTGCAAAGCGATTTAAGCGCTCTATAAATAACCATTATTATTATTATTAATACTACTACTTCGTGAGAGGCAAGGGCGATAATCTTATGTAGGTGGCGCACGCGTCTCAGTGCACAAGACAGGGGCAGAGAATGTTCAGTTTCAGTGCTATTACATATTCTACTGTTCACATCACATGACATAAGGCTATAGGCTATAAGCCTTTTGCCCTCATTAGTGGTGATTATTGCATCAAATATCAATTTTTTTACAAATATTTTATTTGCCCGTGGATTTATTTTGGCATGAGTGTATACTAACACTTAGCTTTGTTTTACATATATACATCCAAATTGGTAGAAAAAGTATGTTTTGATAATTCTTTGTCAATACGATTTTTAAAAGCATTTACTGAAGGTGCATTGACGGTATCAAATGATAAATTGTTCCATAAATTTGTTATTCTATTAGTAAAGAATGAATGAAACTGTCTGGTGTTGGTTAGTGTTTTGGTTAGTTTAACATTGTGTCCCCGAGTAGTATTATGACTAGATAAGTGGAAAAGAGGTGCAGTAGTTGAGGAATCATACAAACCATGCAACATTTTATAAACCTCTATCATGTCTCCTCGCACCCTTCTATATTCCAAGCTTGGTAGATTTAGCCATTTTAGGCGTTCTTCATAATTAAGGACATGGGTACCAATGGTCAACCTATGGCGATATTTGTCACGCCAGAGGGCAGTCAATGCACTAGGGGCTTATCACGCGATTTTCTTACTTGGGCGTAGTGAGAGAGAGAGTGATGGTAGGACCACTCACTGTCTCTCTCTCTCTCTCTTTATCCCCAACTAATAATATAGAGAGGATTAGCCCCACACGAGCGTCATGCCCTCTGGTGTGAGAAAAATCGCACTAAGTCTCTCACTATACGTCTTGTGAACCTGTTGCTTATTTGAAAGATACAGTTTGAACCACAAGCCCTGAGTTGTTGGTCAGAAGCGTTGTATAACTTCTGATAAGAGACAACAGTATTGTGACCAAAAAAACCAAAAATTGGGTAAAGGTCAAGATGTGCCACCCCCCCTACCTATCTCGGTTAATTGTATTTTTCCGTTATTGCCTTTCTTACCATACATAAAGCTGTATTTTAGGAACATTTTTAGCTAATAACTTTTTTGGAATACTAACCCTAACCCTAGCCCTAACTCTAACCCTACCCCCCACCGTATAAGGCGGAAAAACGCAACGAACCACAACTGTGACAAATCGCGGTGTACTGCAGTACATAGTGGGGGGGTAGGGTTAGGTTTAGGGCTAGGGTTAGGGTTAGGGTTAGTATTCCAAAAAGGTAATTAGCTAAAAATGTTCCTAAAATACAGCTTTATGTATGGTAAGAAAGGCAAAAACGGAGAAATACAATTAACCGAGTAATGCATGGGGGGTGGCACATCTTTACCTTTACCAAAAATTGTAATGGACAAAATTATTATAGCATCTGCCGACTCTACTCTATTGATCTGTTGTGTGCGATGTGGGCCCCCCAAAATGCAACGCTTCTGTCATTTTCAGAAAGGGTAATAAATAACATGGTGAAAAGCAACTAAAAAAAACACACACACACACACACACACACACACACAAAAGGACCCAACCCCAAATCTCTGCTGCTCTGCCAATTTATTATTTTTAAAATAATGAGAATCAGTGGACATTAACCCCTTTGCTGCCATGGCCGTTTTGAATCCAGAGAGGGGGAACTTAATGGAAAAAATGGTAGCAAGATGAATAATTGATTAAAGTAGGCATAACCTATATTACCTTAAAAGATACATGAACGCTAAAGGTATGAATTCCACGGTACCTCCACATGATATGGTACATTCATGTATAGAGGATTTCAAGGAGACATTCCTTCAAGAAAGAATGATGGACAGTCTCTAACTTTAGTTACCCCCCCCCCCCCCCCCCATCATCATGTTTACCACCCTCAACCTCAAAAGTCTGCTGAAATCTTTCAGTTTGATGAAAATAGGCTGATCCTAGCCCTATCCCATTTCAAACCGGGGAATGTTGCTTCTCAGTGAAAATTTTCAATGCGTAATTTGAGGGGTAGCGGGGGGGGGGGGGGGGGGGGGGGGGGGGGAGGGGGGGACTTAAGCACAAGATAGCCGATTGATGGATATAAATCCATCATGTGGGGCCAGTGAAAGGGTCAAAGAAGGAGTGGCATGTGGCTGGGCGGTTTCTCGAATAACGTCAGTGGAGTTGACAGCGTGGCAGAGTGAGGGAAAGGGCTTTGGGGAATACTGCTAATCGGATCGGGCGAGCTGTTGAAAGCTGTTGTCTGCCACAGGGCTATAGAGGCAGGATGGTGATAACGGGGAAGGCAGACCTGTCTACCCATACAATTTCGCCGTATTTTATACGCGTACTTGACAAAAACACGATAAATACGGTACCTAAGAACAAAATCCGGCCCCCCAAAAAATCCGACTATCACTTCTGTTGACTGCATATGGTATCGAGAACGGGCGTATTGTTTTAACTGCCGTGCGTATGCTCTCTTTCTCACGCCTTTTTGTGTTGATTGGCCAAGATCTTCCACTTCCGGTTCGAGATTTTTGCGTGGTTTCGTGGCAGCCATTTTGTTTCCTTTGCTGTTTAGCAGACGATTGCTCCGGTTATCTGCGAAGATGTCGAAGCGTCCGTCTAGTAGTGAAGATGACGGCCCCAAATCGAGGAAAACGAAAAGGGAGCAAGAATTTCTTGACAAATATACCCCAGAACCAGGCTTCCAGTTTGGGGAAAACTTACGCGTACTGTAAGTACTGTAAACGCGACTTCTCGATTGCATCGCCCGGGATGTTCGACATCACCCGCCATTGTGAGACGAAGGGGCACAGCTAGTTTTAAAGTTTTTCACTGGAGTACTCCAATTTTGGAAAAAAAACCTCTTATTTTGGATTTGGAATACTCCAAACTGAATTTTGGGGTAGACAGGTCTGGGAAGGGTACTTGCTACCATCTGGTGACTGTGGGTAGAGGGGGGGGGGGGGGTGAGGCTTAGCCCATTTCTGTTCATAATCCAAATCCCCATCGCTGCAGCAGCCGCAGTCCCACTCTCTGCCTTTTGCTCCCCAGCCGCCTTCCAATTTCCCCTCACTCCGTCAATAGTCTTTTTGATTGCTCTGCGCTTTTCAATTTTGTTGGGTGTTCGGGAGGAGAGGGGAGGTGCTGGGATGAAGGGAGGTGTGTGTGTGTGTTAGTGGTATGGAGGAAGGCAACTCAATATCTTTGTTTGTTTGTTTGTTTTTTAAGATAAAGGGGGGTGGGGGGGGGGGGGGGGGGGGGAACGGAGGTAGGCAGAGGGACTTGAGCTCGGAATCAACAAAATCCCCTTTGGGAAGATCTTTTGGTCTGTGTCTGTGTTGGGGGGGGGGGGGGGGGGGGGGAGGGCTGCTTAGCAGCGAAAATGAAAAAGGGAGAAAGCAGTTGACGTAATCAAAAATTATTTTAGATTTAAAAAAAATCTATGTGTGTGTGTGTGTGTGTGCTTGTGTGTAATGTTCTATTTTGGGGACGGGAAGTATCAGGGGCAATGGGTGGGGATAGAAATGATGAACTCTAGAGGCTGAAAGAACAAATTCACGTAAACATCTGTCGCTCTGCTTTCTGTTGTCTTTTTTGTTTTCTCTCTCTCTCTTTTCAATTTTATTTTTTTAATATTAATTTGTTGTCTTGGACCAGATTATTTTCGAAGTTGACTCCTGTAGCAAATCCAGCTCTAACGGTCTTCAATCCATCTGTCACTCCTGACCTCCACTCGAAGTTTTGATATGACTGTGACATAGGCCTTGGGACATAGGACATTTTCAGTTTTGATAGGACTGTGACATAGGCCTTGGGACATCAGGACATTTTCAGTTTTGATAGGACTGTGACATAGGCCTTGGGACATCAGGACATTTTCAGTTTTGATATGGCTGTGACATAGGCCTTGGGACATCAGGACATTTTAAGTTTTGATAGGACTGTGACATAGGCCTTGGGACATCAGGACATTTTCAGTTTTGATAGGACTGTCATGTGACATAAGCCTTGGGACATCAGGACATTTTCAGTTTTCAGTGACACACTCACACACAATGGTGTGAGAATTGCCTAATACTAGAAACGAAGAGCCCGTGTGCAGGGAAGCTGTATGTTGAACTTGATCCTCTACAGGGCAAGGTGGAGAGGCCATGATTACCTTATTAGACCAGCACTGGTTGACTGCAGGTACTGATAGGTTTTAGTGCAAGTAGAAGGGACTCAGTTTGTACAGCTAGCTTCAAGGCTATCCTCCGAAGTCGGAGTGTGGCTGCCTAATCAAAAACGGTCACACACGTAATGTTCTCATCCCTCTAGCTGGTGCATTTGTACCATAGTGTTCAAGTGCTTCAGCTGTTGGGATGATCCCTGGAGTCTGTATGCCAGGGAAGACAAACAACAACAAACAACTTCAAGGGCATGTGTTTCCCACTGGATAGGAATTGGGGATGGGAGGGGGTTGGGGGGGGGGGGGGGTGTCTTTCATCCATCCACTACATGTGAAATTAGACCCCCCCAAAATGTGAGTGTGTTTGTGTGTGTTTGCATATGTGTGTGCATGTACCACATTTTCGGACAATAAGGCAATACTTTTTTTAATTCCTAGATCCTCACCCTTTCTTTCTAGTTTGACACAGAAATCGAACTGAATGTTGAGTCCTTCGGATGGGGACCCTAATCTGACCCGTGCGGTCTTCAGAGGGATATTCTACAGTGGAGTCCAACTATAACGAAGTCGTTTTTAACGAAATTTCGCGATTAACAAACTGACTTCAATTTCCCGGCAAATGCCCTTCTATTTGTCACTTGCAAAGCCATGGGTATAACGAACAAAAAATCCTTTTGAAATAACGAACACCCGCTTTTTACGAACACATGTTCTACGCCCCAGGATAATTTTATTTACTTGGAAAAATAGCCTATAACGAACTCAGCCTGTGCGATGCGCTGCAAAAACCTAGGCCTTCAAACTCCAAGCTAGAACGTGTTGTCAAGAGGAAGGAAGTTGGAAAATATGAACTGCGCATGCGTGAACTCATTTAGATTCACACTGGGTCTGCTAGGACTAGGCTTCCTACAGATCATTCGGTTTCTCAAGGTCGCTTTACAATTCGCGCTCAAAATAAAGATCGAAAAGTTCGTGAAAGCCTATAACAAACTAAATTTGTGTGATGTGTTGTCACTTAATGGACAAACCTGTTGAAAAGTGTGCCAAAACAGATCAGCGTCAGACAACACTGCTGAACTTCTTCAAGCCTTGTACATCCCGTGATTAAGACAGACGATCCAAACTGGTCAAGTTTATGTTTTCAGTTATCATTGGTGAGTGTTTGAACTGTTTTTGTTTTCAACATACATTGTACATGTACATGTATAACGAAATCCTGATACAACGAACTGAGTCTGTGTTCCCTTAAAATTCGTTTGACCCGGACTCCACTGTAGATGTTTTGCCCAAAGCCAAAACCCACTAGCTAGTCTGTTATAATGGTTTAGTCACGGAGAAGGAAGCGGTGTGTTTTATTTATTAACACTTTGTTGTGTTTTGTTCTCTGTGTGTGTGTGCGTGCGCATGCGTGTGTGTGTGTGTACATACATGTGTGTGTGTGTTTCTCGGGTGCAGTCTATGTACTATGGTCAGAAGGCTGGGGGTGTACACTACCTGTTTGTGAGTATACACACATCCATCCAATCATCAGTCATATTTGCTGTTGTTGCTGCTGTTGAGCTTTCGTTTTCTTCCTTCCCTTTTTTCTGCATCCCCTTGTTTCGCTGTGCACAGTACCATCCTGTTTTGGGCATGTCTGGAGCGCCACAATGGCAGCTTTCTCATGCTGTTTCGGCAAGTTTCATTTATCACCTTCACCGAGGAGGTTATGTGTTTGTCTGCATTGATTCGTTTGTCTGCTTGTCTGGTAGCTATGCAGTGGAATCTCCGTATTAAGACCTTGAAAAAGCCCCCTTCCCCCCCCCCCCCCCCCCCAAAGGGACACACAGCAATCCGGATATAAAGGGGAAAATCTTAACACATTTTTTTGTCACATCTTAGAGGGAGTCTTAACGCACTCGGGATGAATGAGCTGGCTCCGGCTCATGGCTCGCACAACCGTTTAGGACGAATGGCCCGGCTCCGGCTCATAAGAGTTTTCAAGAGGTTTTGATTTCTGGCGTGTAACCAGCTTTCCGGTGCAAAGTCGTAACCTATTTTCAGTTTGCTTTGACCTTGCCTCTCTTGAAATCAACCAATCATTGCATAGTTTACATTCAGCTTTGGTTGTAGAGGGGGGTCAAAGATCAGAATGTGAAATTTTCCTTCTTTCTATGTGTTAGCTGTTTTCGTCAATAGGAGACAAACGACGAAGGTAAGGAATCTGATATTGTACGATGGTTTAGTGCATGGTGTTGCTAATCTTTTCTGAAAATATTGATGACTAACTCTTCATAACTTGGTTTTGGTGATTATTTTACGAACCTAGTCAAATGCCCAGTCCCCACAGAACAAGGGGAAATAATTCGGCCAGTCCCGAGTGAGTTAATAGGGAGGTGGACACACAGCAGTCGGATATAAAGGGGGAAAATCTTAGCACATTTTTGGTCACATCTTAGAGGGAGTCTTAATGCAGAAGGTCTTGATAGGGGGGTTCCACTGTAATAATGCTCAAGAAGTTGACTAACTCACGGTGAATGAGCCTGATTGGGCTCATGGCCTGCACAACCGTTCAACACGAATAGCCTCTATCGGGCGCTGGAGAGTTTTCAAGAGGTTTTGATTTCTGGCTTGTAACCAGCTTTCCAGATTGACGTTATATATACTCTAGTTTTAGTTTAGTGTGTGACCTTGCCTCTCTTGAAAACAACCAATCACTGGAGACTTGACTTTGCGCTTTTGGCTTCATGGGGGTGAAATGTTGGGCTCTGAAAAAATTCCTTCAAGAGACAAATGACAAACGTGTCGAATCTGATATTTTACAATTGATTAATGCATGTTGTCGCAAAATCTTTTCTGAAAATATCAGTCCCTAGCTCTTCATTAGTTCATGACTTATTTTTGGCTAAAAGAATTTCAAACTTAATGTAACCTAGACACCTAATGCACAATACGTTTTCAACCCTTCCCATTTCGTGATAGAAAAGTTGGTTTTCAAACCACGCTCAATCCAGCACATGACTAGTTGTGTGAGTTGTCTCCTGTGCTGGAGATTTTCACCGTGTCAGTGCTCTCTAGTTTTCTCTTTTGTTTTTTTTTGCTTTTCAAATTCTGTTGGAATCACTGTTGTGTGTTGGAAGTAAAGCATGGTGTGGGGAAATTGGCCAATTTGCTGCTTTGCATCGGCATGACTTGCTGATCCATCATCGCTATCATCATCAGTATCAGCATGGTGATGTCACAGGAAAATTTAGAGTCCGGGAAAACTCCGGAATGTTCCTGGTAAACTTCAGAATTCCGAATTTTCCCAAGCAAGTGGCTGCATGCTATAGAAATCATAAGAGAGACAGAGAGAGACAGGCGCACAGACAGACAGACAAAGAGACATAAACAGATGTAAAGAGATATCAAGAAAGACAGGCACAGACAGAGAGAGACAGACAGACAGAAAGAAAGAGGGGAGAGAAAGACAGACGGAACGAAAGAGACGACTTTTCCTGGATTCCAAATGTTCCTGTGACAGTGATATATCGGTTTGTACGTGCTGGCCACAGTTCTTCTCTTCTTGTTTGCTCTATGCATGTGACAGCCCTGCATGAAGTTGATGGGTTGGCAGTGGTAACTGGTGCCATAATGCCATATTATATGTATTATTACAGTCATAGCGATCATCTCTCCAAGTATTGGCCTGACCTTTCGGGATCATGTTGATGCACCCCTGTCTCTATGTGCCCCTCATCTCTATGTGTCAGTATCTATGTGTCGATCAGCATCTGTATGTGCCTCTATACCACCCACCCCCCTCCCTGTCTATAGGGTTAGGCAGACCTGTTTACTATTACACATTTTTCGCAATCACTACGATTTGAGACCCCCAAGCAAGTGGCTGCAAACAGCAAACAAAAAATAAGATTTTTTGATATTACTGTAGTAAATTTTTTATTTAAAAAAAAAAAAAAATCAGATCCACACTAGGTTTATTTTATGTTTACTTTCCTTTCCATTAGGCTACTTCTATCTCCTCGGCTTTCTAATTTCTTATCTTCTTACTACCCCCCAAAGTGCAGCAGAATCTTCAACCTGATGAAGTTGTCTGCCTGAGGCGAAGAAGAAGAAAAAATCTCGGTGTATTACTAAAAGTTGCCCCAGATTACTGATTTGAAGGCTTGGTATTACTAAAAGTGAAACAATGGGGTAAGCAGGTCTGGTTAGGGATAGAGTTTGGGGTTTCAGGTAACTGGGTTAGGAATAGGGTTAGGAAAAAAGAGACTATGAAAACTAGAGATGGAGACATTATAGAGACAAAGTTGGTGACGTGTAGAGATGGGGACGCATGAAAGACCGGGGCACATCGTTAGCTACGTAATCGGCCAAGAATCTCTGATTTCCCTCACCCCCTTCCCCTTCTTCCAACTTCATCATTGTAAGGGTGCACCTGGCTCATACCTCAGCCTTCTTCTTTTTCGTCGATTGCTCAGTTTCCTGTCAATTAATGAGCGCAGAGAGAGAGAGAAAAGTAGAGATTTAACGCCCTCTGGGCCAAAGGGCCATTTGAGGCATTAATGAGCGCAGACGCATCATGCTGCCATTATGTGCCTTACTAAGAAATAGTTAGGCCCAGCATGTCCGACTTTGGCTAGAGAAATTCTTTGTAAGGGTTTCTTGGGAAAATAAGGCAAGAGAAGGGACCGGTAAGGCCGTGTACACATGTATGTAAAGATTCCGTGCGGGAACCTGTGCGTAATCCGTTAATAAG
>CM065702.1:46852588-46882588 GCA_017654935.2 Phymorhynchus buccinoides | reverse complement strand
AAAAAAGGAAACGTGTGACGCTCACTCTTGAGCAAAGGGTGAAAGTAGTGAGGAGACATATGCTTGTGCTGTGCGTAATATACGGTGTAGTGAGTGCATTGTTTGGGTCACCCCTGATTTAAGACCCCCCTCTTTTACGACCGATTTTTCAAGATTTTTTGAAGGTCTTAAAAGAGGGGGTCGACTGTAACAGCAATGGTCTCCATGCACGTTGGCATTCTACACTCTTCAGGGCTTCTGATAAGCTAATGTTTCTTAGGGTCCCAGGGACCCCTTCAGATTTAAAAGAGTCCCAGGCTAACTTCAGTGGGTCCCCTGTACCACATCAAGAAACATGTCTATAAACATGTACAAATACACTTATTACACATACCTCAAATTCGGCGATTGCTCTCTGCTGCAAAGTCAGCACAAGCATCCACATCTTTCTCACTTTCTTTGTGCTTTCCGGGCACTAACACCCACGAATTTAAAGACATTTTGTTGTTAGTCGAGTAGCGCAAAACGCTTTTTTCCGGTACAGCGAGAGGCATCATGGGAAAGGGAAAGTTTTATAATTAAGGGAAGCAACTCTCGCATCATAGCAGACGATGCCTGTGGCCGACTTTCAATGTTAGACAGTGTCTTTATTAGTTTTTTATGATTTTTTGAGTGCGTCCCCAGGGACTCGCTTGACAAACATTCAATGCGTCCTTTTAACTTTCAATGCATCAGGGACGCTAGTTTTTGCGTTATCAGAAGCCCTGCTCTTTCCCCTTGGCAACTCACATTACTCGCAAGTAGTCTTATGACTGGCAGATCACTGTGCTCCCATGGGGAAAGAGTGAAAAGTAATAACTTGTGTTCAGACCTAAAGGGTGTTTATTGTTTTTTTCTGGCATGCACCGGACGTTTGGTTTTTGAAGAGGCCCAAAATGTGGCTTCCGGGTTTTTTAAGTGGCCCAAAATGTGGCTTCCGGGTTTTTGGAGTGGCCCAAAATGTGGTTTCTGTTATTTTGGAGTGGCCCAAAATGTGATTTTGGGAGTGGCCCAAAATGTGGCTGCTATTTTTTGGAGTGGCCCAGAATGTGGCTTCCAGTCTTTTGGAGTGGCCCAAAATGTAACTTCCAGTCTTTTGGAGTGGCCCAAAATGTGGCTTCCGTTTTTTTGGAGTGGCCCAAAATGTGGCTTCCAGTTTTTGGAGTGGCCCAAAATGTGGCTTCTGGTTTTTGGAGTGGCCCAAAATGTGGCTTCCAGTTTTTGGAGTGGCCCAAAATGTGGCTTCCAGGTTTTTGGAGTGGCCCAAAATGTGGCTTCCAGGTTTTGGAATTGGCCCAAATGTGGCTTCCGGTTTTTAGAGTGCCGAAAATATGGCTTCCGGTTTTTAGAGTGCTCGAAAATGTGGCTTCCGGTTTTTGTAGCATTATTTGGGTTGAAGAAAGGTACCATACGGACTATAAGGCGATACTTTATTTGTGGCCCAGACTGAGACCCCCCCCCCCCCCTTACCAATTTATAATATGACTAACAATGCAGTAAGAAAGTATAATTATATATATAATATATCCGTATACAAACTTAATTGAAAGTTAATATACTTGCCATGTTGAGTTCCCCATACATCTTTGATATATCATGATTGCTTTTCGCATGTGATTTTACATGTATGTCTGTGTGCTGATATTGAATGTCTCAAATGTAAATAATTCCACTGTGCTTTAAAAAAAATGATTAATAAAAAACATTTTTTAAGTATAATTACTAGGCATGAAAACAGCTCCGCCGTCTCGGACAAAAATTTATCAATTGAAAGAATTTCCGCCGAAAAAAAGTCATCCGCCGAAAATGCGATCGCAATGTTATTCTCAAACGGTGTGGTCCGTAATTGGTCAAGTGTACGCTTGTGGTCGAGGAGTCAAAATGGCCGGTGTATCGCCCGCGGATGATGTGCTTAAGTGTTTAGTGTTTAAGTTAGGCTGTGAAATGAACACGTGCCCCCTCCTCCCCCCCGCTCAACAACAAATTCGGGAGATGCGATTCATGAAGTTGGGTTTGGACGGTAAGTTGTACCTGTGTGTGCTGCCTTAGGATTTATCTGCTGGCAAATCTCTTTTTTGGGGGAACATTAGTTTTCATGCCTGTGATCAGTTTAATTTTGTGTAAAATTTGGGGGGATGGGCCTCCTTATAAAGTGCGTCTTATGGTCCAAAAAATATGGCACTCTTAGGAAGGAAGAAGAAGGGCTCTTGAGAGAACTACTCTCGAGAAGAAACAGAAATACTTTTGAGAAGAACAAGAAGAAGCAAAAGAAGAAAAGAAGAAGAAGAAGATGAAATATTAAATTGATCTTGGGAAGAAGGAGTAGTAGAGGAAGAAGATGAAAGAAGAAGAAGATGAAATATTAAATTGATCTTGGGAAGAAGGAGTAGTAGAGGAAGAAGATAGAAGAGGAAGAAAGAAGAAGAAGAAGATGAAATATTAAATTGATCTTGGGAAGAAGGAGTAGTAGAGGAAGAAGATGAAAGAAGAAGAAGATGAAATATGAAATTGATCTTGGGAAGAAGGAGTAGAAGAGGAAGAAGATGAAGAAGAAGAAGATGAAATATTAAATTGATCTTGGGAAGAAGGAGTAGTAGAGGAAGAAGATGAAAGAAGAAGAAGAAGAAGATGAAATATTAAATTGATCTTGGGAAGAAGGAGTAGAAGAGGAAGAAGATGAAAGAAGAAGAAGAAGAAGATGAAATATTAAATTGATCTTGGGAAGAAGGAGTAGAAGAGGAAGAAGATGAAAGAAGAAGAAGAAGAAGATGAAATATTAAATTGATCTTGGGAAGAAGGAGTAGTAGAGGAAGAAGATGAAAGAAGACGAAGCTGGAGAAAAGACCCACCACACCACGTGTCAAAATCACGGTTTTCACGTGTTTTCCCTCTTGTAGCTGGTAAGAAATCTTAAGAAATCTTCCTAGCATAAGAGGGAATGTGACACGTGACGTGGGGAGGTCTTTAAGGTTTGTGGTGTGAGTATTGACTCGGAGAGATGTGCGTCCACAGCTGGCCAGGAGAAGGGGGTGAGGTGAGGTGGGGGGCGGGTATGAAGATCTGTGGAAGGGAAAGGGTGCATGGTGAGGGGGGAAGGGGGGAGGGAAAATAAAGGGCTGCAGAGAGGAGTTGAGATGGGGGAGGGAGGTTGGGGTGGTGGTGGTGGATTAGAGCAAAAAGCAGATGGGGTGCTGAAGGTTGAACTGAAGGGGTGGGTGGCTTAGAAGGGCACTGGGGAGGGGGGTTGCGCGCGTGTGTGTGTGTGTGTGCGCACATGTATGTGTGTGTGTGTGCACACATGTAGTGTGTGTGTGTGTGTGTGTGTGTGTGTGTGCGCACACGCTGGTGTGTGTGTATGTGTGTACGTGCACATGTGTGTGTGTGGATAGAGTAGCAGATGTGCGAATTGGAGGGCTGCATAATATTGCACTGTCATCATCCATAAGTTTGGATGAAGGGGATAAGATCAAGAAGAGAGAGAGAGAGAGAGAGGGGGGGGGGGGGGTTGAATTAATCTGATTCACTGTGCATTCTTAGGTTTGGGGGCCCCTATAGAAAAATATTTTCAAGATGGCTAGGAGGGGATCAAAAGATAAAGCAAAAAGGAGAGAGAGGGAGGGAGAGAAAGAAAGGGAGTGAGGGAGAGAGAGGTTCATGAAATGGCATCGGCTGCCGATGTGGTGATTTCTGATTGGGGGCATCTGGTGGCGGCTCTATCGTGTGCCGCATTCCGATTGGTTAAAGTTTTTTTGTCGTGTAATCGGTAGTGAACTTCGGGAAAGGTTGCAAACGCGTGATCAGCACTCGTGTTGGATTGCGATTGGCTGTAAAGTAAGTCTTGGCGTTTGATCAATGCTAGCTGGCGTTAAACAAACTGCCTTGAACCAGTTCCGTTATGATTTTTTTTTTTTCTTAAAAAAAAAAGAAGACAAAAAATGGTTTCTCGCTTTCCCAATTTTCTTCTTGATCTCTTTGTATTGCCAATCTGCTTTTAATGAAATATGTTTTGTGTCGACTTGTTTCTCTATTGAATGTGAAGCACGCTCGCTGCTCCTCATCCTGGCCAGAATTGTTGTGTCAGATTTCCTGACAACGGCAGTTTGGAAGAGTTTATCAAATAATATTTTTCAGCTTTTTGTGGGGGGATGGGGGGGGATGTGTAGATGTATGGTTACATGATGCATTACATATCATTGAAGTTAGAAGTTTGTTTCTTTGTTGTTGTTGTTTTAGTTTAAAGTTTTCACTCATTTGCTGGGCAAGTAGATCAGAAATTTGATAAGCACACCAACAATTTGTTGTTGTTGTTGTTGTTGTGTGTGTGTGTGTGTGTGTGGGGGGGGGGGGGGGGTCAGGGGCTGCAATTGTTACACTAACAGAAAAGTTTTATTTTTCTCTTTGAATAACTCGGGAGGGGTGGGGAGGGGGTTGGGGTGGGGGGGGAACAAAATCGATTGGCAAGGTTGTAGTTTGGACACCCCGCATGAATTTTCCCAGTGACAAATATCACTGAGAAGCAACACGTAAGCATGAGGGGGAGGGGAGGGGGGGGGGTATGTAAACTACATGTTTGCCCAACAGTGATAAGTATCGGTGGTTTTGTGTTTCCCCACAATCAATCTGTTGATGGATTGGTGGGTCTGTCAGTCAATCTGTTGATGGATTGGTGGGTCTGTCAGTCAATCTGTTGATCGATTGATGGGTCTGTCAGTCAATCTGTTGATTGATTGGTGGGTCTGTCAGTCAATCTGTTGATCGATTGGTGGGTCTGTCAGTCAATCTGTTGATCGATTGGTGGGTCTGTCAGTCAATCTGTTGATCGATTGGTGGGTCTGTCAGTCAATCTGTTGATCGATTGGATGGGTCTGTCAGTCAATCTGTTGATCGAATGGTGGGTCTGTCAGTCAATCTGTTGATCGAATGGTGGGTCTGTCAGTCAATCTGTTGATCGATTGGTGGGTCTGTCAGTCAATCTGTTGATCGATTGGTGGGTCTGTCAGTCAATCTGTTGATTGATTGATGGGTCTGTCAGTCAATCTGTTGATCGAATGGTGGGTCTGTCAGTCAATCTGTTGATCGAATGGTGGGTCTGTCAGTCAATCTGTTGATCGAATGGTGGGTCTGTCAGTCAATCTGTTGATTGAATTGGTGGGTCTGTCAGTCAATCTGTTGATCGAATGGTGGGTCTGTCAGTCAATCTGTTGATCGATTGGTGGGTCTGTCAGTCAATCTGTTGATCGATTGGTGGGTCTGTCAGTCAATCTGTTGATGGATTGGTGGGTCTGTCAGTCAATCTGTTGATCGATTGGTGGGTCTGTCAGTCAATCTGTTGATTGATTGGTGGGTCTGTCAGTCAATCTGTTGATCGATTGGTGGGTCTGTCAGTCAATCTGTTGATCGAATGGTGGGTCTGTCAGTCAATCTGTTGATCGAATGGTGGGTCTGTCAGTCAATCTGTTGATCGAATGGTGGGTCTGTCAGTCAATCTGTTGATCGATTGGTGGGTCTGTCAGTCAATCTGTTGATTGATTGGTGGGTCTGTCAGTCAATCTGTTGATCGAATGGTGGGTCTGTCAGTCAATCTGTTGATTGAATGGTGGGTCTGTCAGTCAATCTGTTGATTCGATGGATGGGTCTGTCAGTCAATCTGTTGATCGATTGGTGGGTCTGTCAGTCAATCTGTTGATCGATTGGTGGGTCTGTCAGTCAATCTGTTGATCGATTGATGGGTCTGTCAGTCAATCTGTTGATCGAATGGTGGGTCTGTCGGTCAATCTGTTGATTGAATGGTGGGTCTGTCAGTCAATCTGTTGATCGATTGGTGGGTCTGTCAGTCAATCTGTTGATCGATTGATGGGTCTGTCAGTCAATCTGTTGATCGAATGGTGGGTCTGTCAGTCAATCTGTTGATTGATTGGTGGGTCTGTCAGTCAATCTGTTGATCGATTGATGGGTCTGTCAGTCAATCTGTTGATTGATTGGTGGGTCTGTCAGTCAATCTGTTGATTGACTTGATGGGTCTGTCAGTCAATCTGTTGATTGATTGATGGGTCTGTCAGTCAATCTTGTTGATTTGTTAATCAGTTTTTTAGTCTCTCCTTATCAGTGAGTCCCTCTTTCTCCCTTTAAATCTGTCTATTGTTCAATCAATATCTCTCTCTCTCTCTCTCTCTCTCTCATCTCTCTCTCTCTCTCCTCTCTCTCTCTCTCTCTCTCTCTCTCTCTCTCTCTCTCTCTCTCTCTCTCTCTCTCTCTCTATTGATTGATGTCTAATCCCAGTGGTGGTGACTGCTGTGTGGTTGTCACTGTGTGTTGTATTGTGACGATGGTGGTGCCCCGGCCCTGCACACAAATGACATCATTGATAAATCTGTCTGTCTACTGTCTCTGTCTTTCGTCTGTCTCACTACCCTCTCCCCTCAACCCTCTCTGTGTCTCTCTCTCCAATGTAAACAATTGCATGATGTGTTTCTTTTGAAATTTTTGTGTTATATTCTTGATGTGACTTGTGCCAGAGGCCTAACATTAAAAGTTTATGACTCTTTGACTGTTGACTCTCTCTGACTCTCTCTCTATCTCTCTCTCTCTCTCTCTCTTCTCTCTCTCTCTCTCCTCTCTTCTCTCTCTCTCTCTCTCTCTCTCTCTCTCTCTCTCTCTCTCTCTCTCTCTCTATCTCTCTCTCTCTCTCTCTCTCTCTCTCTCTCTCTCTCTCTCTCTCTCTCTCAATCTCTCTCTCTCTCTCTCTCTCTCTCTCTCTCTCTCTCTCTCTCTCTCTCTCTCTCTCTCTCTGTTCTCTCTCTCTCTCTCTCTCTCTCCCCTCACTTTTACCCCCTCCCCCCCCCCCCCCCCTCCGCCCTCTCTCTTTGTATGTCTGTCTGTCTCCTTTGTATGTATGTAGCTAACTGCTCTGCGATGTGTTGTGACAGGACGGTGGTGCCTCAGCTAGTACAGAAGAAGTTGTACTGGTTCCTGCGACACGCCTTTGACCGATGGCCTCTCGACTGCTACTTCAGAATGGTCAGTTCATTCCCTGTGGGCCATCTGGCCTCTCTGTCACATAGTAGTTAGGTTAGGTATTAGGTACTTTATAGTCACAGAGGCATCTCTGTCAACATCGGGTTGCTCCCACCTGGAGAGCGCATCGCAGCCAGAGGCGCGCCACCCATATTATTTTTTTTTTTTTTGGCATGCGATTTTTTGTGTGACTGATGAGGAAGGAAAGGGTGGGGTGGGGGGGTGACCAAAATTTGACCAAATGACAACTTTTTCGTTGCCACTGGGGTTTAACGTGTGCTAAGTGCATGGGCACACGGGACCCTCGGTTTATCGTCTCATCCGAAAGACTCCACATTCAGACCGTAAGGCCTAGTGCAAAGTGAGAGGAAAAAATCCCTGTACCCAGGTTCGTAACTCGGGTTTACTTGACACGAAGCGAACGCACCATAGTAGTAGTAATAGTAGTAGTAGTGATAGTTATGGCCTTTCACTCAAATAACTTTCATCACTGGTTGACATTAGCATGTAGAACGGGCCAATAGTAAAAGAGAGCTGAACAGCACTGCAGATGTTCTACAGTATTGGAATGTCATGGTACAGCTTAGTCTTTCGTGGAGAACTATGACTCTCGAACGAGGGGGCTTTTTGCACCGGCTCTGGTGCTGCAGCCAATGGGATTTGGTTGGCCTTTGGGGACCTTCCCCAACCCGCTCCCCCGACCCTCCCTCGTCGCTCAAATCCCTTTGTCCGAGAGAGTGGGAATGTACCCAGGAGGCAAGGCTTTCTCCACTACATATAAGCAAATTTTGTAGCCCAGCCCGCCGGAATACGGCAGCTGCCCCCTATGCTATCTGGCAGTCATTGTCGGAAACGACAGACAGGCAACACAAACAGTAGTACTATTACTAGTAGCTATAAAGCATAAAAAAAAAAAGAAAAAAAGAGAAAGAAAATTACCACCAAAAAAATAGCTATAATGATCTTTATTGAACATCTGTTCTTGCAGATTGAAAATTTCTTACTAGTGAAGTTTTTTTTTAATTGTTTGTTTTCTTTTGTTTTTCAGGCATGGTAGACCTCCGCGAATCGCGGAAAATCCGTGAAACTGTTTGAAACAAAATTATTAAAAAATGCATTGAAATGGCATGAAAAAGTGAAAATGTCACTCTCATTTATTTTATTGAATTTTATTGAATTTTCTTCGGACCCCTGGACCCCCGGGCATTTTCCTTGAAAATCACTTTGCCCCCACTACCATGCCTAGAGTTTGAAAACTGATGAAATTTTGGACTGCAGCCATCTTCAAAGCCTTTGATTTGTTTTTTTTTTTCTTTTTCTTATGGTGTCACCTCCTGTCTTTGGTGCTCTGTAGTGTGCTTTCAAATACGGCATTGACTAATGAACAGAAGGGCTGTTTTAACTGAGTAGCGTGTGGGGGGTTTCTGCCACAAAGAAGAAAATAGCTGTCAAACGACATCGAAACATGCAAAAGGGACGGCTTGTCCGTCACAATGTTGTCCGTGTATTTGTCTTAACACTTGAAACCCCGATTAAAATGACGACTCCTACTCCCTGTAACCACCAATTAATGTTGGCTAAACTGGGCCCGAAATGGGTACTTTTGTTTAAAACAATATTCACAAATAACTACTTGATGATTGTGACTTCAAATGTTCAGGGTTTGTGTATAATGAGACTGTTTACTTGCATGTTTTTTTTTGTTATGTGATATTTTTGATTTTTTGATATGGCAATTTTAACCTCCAAAATACATAACGAAAAGTGGGTGTATACGGTGGCGGTTTTAGACGGCTTGGTAGGAGTAAATTAATGGATGTCACGGCGGAATCAGGCTATAAGGGGCCTAAAAAGTAAGATAGGCTCATAAGTTTTCTGATTGCCCTGTCTTATGATTACTGATTTTTTTCATGTGACTGATTGAAAAGACAAATGCTATTTAAGCCACAGGGCCCAGCCGTTCATGTTTGCTATGGATTAAACGAAAGATATCGACCTTCATACTTTTTTGAACATTGCTCTAGTTGCTCGGGCATAGCAAGAGGAGGCAAGTGGAACGATATGCAACTAAATAACTATATTTTCTGGCCATGTTCCCTGATTTCTAAAGGTTTTTTTTTTTTTTGTTCGTGAAAATCGTAAATAGGGTAGGCAATTCTCTGTGTGTGTGTGTGTGTGGTGTCTGTCCATCTATCTTACATGTGTGTATGGCATGTGTGTGTGGTCTGTCCATCTATCTTACATGTGTATAAGTGTGTGTGTGGTCTGTCCATCTATCGTACATGTGTATAAGTGTGTTGGTCTGTCCATCTATCTTACATGTGGTGATAAGTGTGTGTGTGTGTGTGTCTGTCCATCTATCCTTACATGTGTATAGTGGTGTGTGTGTGTGTGGTCTGTCCATCTATCTTACTATGTGTATAAGTGTGTGTGTGTGTGTGTGGTCTGTCCATATGTCTTACATGTGTAGAGTGTGTGTGTGTGTGTGGTCTGTCCATCTATCTACATGTGTTTTTAAGTGTGTGTGTGTGTTGTGTGTTGGTGTTTACCTCACAGCCGTGTGTGTTGAATTTGTGTCAGGTGTTGAGACGTGGTTTGAGCTACAGCCAGCTTGGCGCTACCGGAGTGAAACACTACGTGCGGGAATGGACTCCCCAGCCCCACAGGCAGGCCCCAAGGAGCGCCATGGTGGAGGGGCACATGGTAAACTTGACCACACATTTTTCTGGGCAATACTTTCTTCTTCTGCGTTCCCAGACCAAAAGGACATAGGTAAAGTACGCACGTGTCCGGTTTTCAGTTTCCACTGGTCTCCCCGCTGCGTACAGCCGACACATTCCAATTTCCGAGGAGCTCAAAGGAGAAAAATTTAAAGTTCCAAATTCTCTGGTCTTATGGAGTCTGTGGCTAGAAAAGTAATCCATACCACACCATACCACAGCATACTGACCACAGTCCACAGTCCTGTCTTATGGACACATGCTGTTTCAGGCAGGGCTTTGTGGAGGACAGCCTGCTGTTTCAGGCAGGACTTTGTGAAGGACAGCCTGCTGTTGTACACTGTGCTGTTGATGTGTGCTGTTTCAGGCAGGGCTTTGTGGAGGACAGCCTGCTGTTGTACACTGTGCTGTTTCAGGCAGGGCTTTGTGGAGGACAGCCCGCTGTTGTACACTGCTGTTTTAGGCAGGGCTTTGTGGAGGACAGCCTGCTGTTGTACACTGTGCTGTTTCAGGCAGGGCTTTGTGGAAAACAGCCTGCTGTTGTACACTGTGCTGTTTCAGGCAGGGCTTTGTGGAAAACAGCCTGCTGTTGTACACTGTGCTGTTTCAGGCAGGGCTTTGTGGAGGACAGCCTGCTGTTGTACACTGCTGTTTCAGGCAGGGCTTTGTGGAGGACAGCCTGCTGTTGTACACTGTGCTGTTTCAGGCAGGGCTTTGTGGAGGACAGCCTGCTGTTCTACACTGTGCTGTTCCTGGAGCTGCTGCCCCGCCTGGCCCGCATGGACCTCACCTCCCCACACAGTGCCTACGTCCTCTTCAGACTCACCAAGGTAGGCACCTGTGTGTGTGTGTGTGTGTGTGTGCATGGACCTCACCTCCCCACACAGCACCTACGTCCTCTTCAGACTCACCAAGGTAGGCACCTGTGTGTGTGCGTGTGCATAGACCTCACCTCCCCACACAGCACCTATGTCCTCTTCAGACTCACCAAGGTAGGCACCTGTGTGTGTGCGTGTGCATAGACCTCACCTCCCCACACAGCACCTACGTCCTCTTCAGACTCACCAAGGTAGGCACCTGTGTGTGTGCGTGTGCATAGACCTCACCTCCCCACACAGCACCTACGTCCTCTTCAGACTCACCAAGGTAGGCACCTGTGTGTGTGTGTGTGCACGGTCATCGTTATCTTTCTTGTGGCGCGACTCCTTCGCTGCCTCCTGGCTGATGTTATTCCATTTTAATTTGTATTGTGCGTATTATGCTATTATTACTTTTATGCAAATGGTTGGTTTAAGCTATGTATGTGTGTGTGTGTGATGGGGGTAAAGGCATGTGTTAGGGCAGAGATTTTTAATATGTGTATGGGGGAGGGGGTGGTGTGTGTGTGCATACTTCCATGTGTTTCATTTTGCACTTTAATACTATCGTATCATATTTATTTGATGTAAAGAAAATTGTCTGTGCAGGATGTTTAATTATGGACAAAAGTTTGTGCATGGCGTGTGTCTTATTATTCTTAGCTTTATGTTTTATGTACATGCCAGGCAAAGAATTTCTTTATCTTTTAAAGGCAATAAAGCATTGATTGATTGATTGAAGCCATGTACAGTTTGTGCACACATGAAAAAAAATTTCTGCGCCAAGCAGTAAGTTTTAATTTGTTGAAAACATCACATGATCAGAGTTTAACGCGGTGACAGCCCTGCTATGTGGCCATAGTTATCAACAATGGCTGTAAGCAACGTGTTTTTGCTTTTATCTTCATTGGATTTGCCTGTTTCTTACAACGTTGTGCGTCAAGTCAAGTCAAGTCAAAATTTTATTTCCAGATGGGAACATTGTATAAGCAAAAACATGCTTTTTTTCAACAAGCCATCCATAAAAAATGATGTAAAGAAAAAATAAAGAACTAAACATTCCAAAGTCGCGAACAACAAGAAAAGGAAATATACAAGTAAACAATTAATTAAAGAAACAAGCAAATATTCCAACAAAAAACAGGAAGAAGGATGGGGACTGGGCGAATAGCATATTATGTACAATATATACATCAACATCAACAACGAAACATTTAAAACATCACATTTACTTACCAAAATATATTATGTAGGCTACGTTTCCATTATTTCAAATAATTGGAATAAAGTTATCAATTATGTCCTGTTAAAGAGATACATTTTCATTTTTTTCTTAAAGTAGTTCTTGTTTTTCATGTTTTTTAACATGTGTGTGTATGTGTGAGTCAAAGTGTCTGACAATGGAATTGGCGTGTGTGGGAGGGGGTGGGTGGGGGGCTATTCTGGAGGCAGGCTTGGGAATTGTCCTTTCCGCGAGAAAATTGTTTTTAGGGCAAAGTTTTTGTTACTAAATACTTCAATTTTTATGATAATATTATATTTTAACGCTGTAAAAATGAGGAGGGGGAGTTTTTTGTCTCTGACAATTCCCATGCCTGGGAGGACTGGGTTGAAATGTGTTTATTGTGGAGAAGCCTTGTCCAGGGTACATCCCCACTCTCTCGGCCAACCAAGAGGACAGCTAATGTTAAGGAGTGTTGGTCCCCAAAGGCCAACCAATCCCTTCACCTGCAGCATTCAGAACCGGTGCAAATGTTCCCTTCGCTTAGTTTTAAATCAAATTTGTGGAAAGTTTGAACAGCACCGAAGGAACGATCCTTTTTTTTTTTTAAGTCGTTGCTCGAGCTTTTTATTTTATTTTTTAAGCCTCTGCATCGTTACAAAATCAACATTAAGTATGTCTTAATATCCTTATTATAACCCAAGGACGAGACAAAGTTGTCCTGTTGGTAAAAATGTACACTGTGTCAGTGCTTTTTCAGACTTTCTGTTTGATGCTTGCTTGACTCTTCTACTACCAAGTATTACTTAGACTAATTTACCGTTGCGCACCAAGTAATTTTTGACCGCTGCACTGATTTTCGCACACACTCACTTTAAAAATTCATTAAGAAAATACTCGCTCGAATCATCACGAAAATTACCTGTGTCGATCTGCTGCTGCAAACCCAAGATCGTTTCAACACTTTCAATGCCCATTTTGATTCGCCTAAATTCAGATTCTGCCACTTCTTCCACAGTAAATGAATTCGTCGTCACTGTCGCCATCTTGTAGAGGTTCACGCCAAAAGTCGTCAGTTTCCATAGTCGAAAACGCGACGAAAATCGATTGAAAATTACAAAAATTTAGCCTACAAATGAAGATGGAGGAAGATTGTGCTTTCCCTGAGCGAAATGCGCATGTCACGGAAGTAAAGGATGTGATGTCACTTGATATAAATAGCGCAAAGGGGGACACCAGGGTTTCCCTAGTATCTGGCGGTCAAACCTGCCCATGGCTAGCAACGGAAACGGTAAACCGGGCAGGTCAACCCGCCGACGGCAGCAGAAGAGTTAAATGCATGTGAACCATATAGTAGGGACTATCAGGCAATACTGTTGTGTCAGACTGAGGACCCGGCGCCTAATAACACTGTAGCAGGAAATTAGAATAACAACATCAGAATTTGTAGAACTGTGGGGGGGGTGCTGTTTGATGAGATGCGCCTTATAGTCCGTAAAATGTGATGGGTGTGGACACAGCCCAGACCTGTGTTGTTGACCACGCCTATATAGTCTGTAAAATGTGATGGGTGTGGACACAGCGCAGACCTGTGTTGTTGACCACGCCTTATAGTCTGTAAAATGTGATGGGTGTGGACACAGCCCAGACCTGTGTTGTTGACCACGCCTTATATAGTCTGTAAAATGTGATGGGTGTGGACACAGCGCAGACCTGTGTTGTTGACCACGCCTTATAGTCTGTAAAATGTGATGGGTGTGGACACAGCCAAGACCTGTGTTGTTGACCACGCCTTATAGTCCGTAAAATGTGATGGGTGTGGACACAGCGCAGACCTGTGTTGTTGACCACGCCTTATATAGTCCATAAAATGTGATGGGTGTGGACACAGCGCAGACCTGTGTTGTTGACCACGCCTTATAGTCTGTAAAATGTGATGGGTGTGGACACAGCGCAGACCTGTGTTGTTGACCACGCCTTATAGTCTGTAAAATGTGATGGGTGTGGACACAGCCCAGACCTGTGTTGTTGACCACACCTTATAGTCTGTAAAATGTGATGGGTGTGGACACAGCCGCAGACCTGTGTTGTTGACCACGCCTTATAGTCTGTAAAATGTGATGGGTGTGGACACAGCGCAGACCTGTGTTGTTGACCACACCTTATAGTCTGTAAAATGTGATGGGTGAGGACACAGCCCAAGACCTGTGTTGTTGACCACGCCTTATAGTCTGTAAAATGTGATGGGTGTGGACACAGCCCAGCCCTGTGTTGGTTGACCAGCAGACTGTTGAAGTGACCAGGGGCCTTGGTTTGGTTTTCTTGCAGGTGTTCAGGACGCCAGGTCTGGCCAATCTCATCTCCAATGGTACGTACATGTACCATGATTTGTTTCTGTGTTGTAAAAAGTTGCATGTATAGCACTGTTTCAAAATGAAAACAGAAGTAACAGACGAGTTGTGTGCCCGTCAGGACACTTAGTTCCGGTTAGGAAATGCTGTCAACACGGCATGGCTGCTCCATAATTGAAATAGAGGGGTGTTGAATTGCTCAGTTATCAGTTTGTAGATTTAATAATATTAAGTCCTGTTTCATGTTTCTTTCTTAAAGTGTTTACATTCGTTGACTATAAACAGTTATGTTCTTATTCGTTTACTTGATGAGACCACATTAATACCCCAAGACTTGAAGACAAGAACAAAATATAGTTGTTGTTGAAGGTAGGTAACTTCCATTTTTTAATTCTAATTTTGAACCCGAACTACCCCAAACCGACTTCAAGACGAGACAGTAGGGAAAGATAACCCCAAAAGACCGAATTATGAAACAGTGCTATAAAAATAATACCCTACATTTGAAAAAGTCTAGAGAAACAAGCGCGGATTCACAATCGTTTGTGGCGTGCAACAATTGAAAACGAAACATAATTTTAAAGAGCAGCCTCAATTTGAAGTGCAGCCTCGATTTGAAGTGCAACAATTTTGGACCTACCGACAAAGTGAGTTATAGGTTTGTTTTTTTTTTTTATAGCTTGTGCCACAAAACAAAAAAAAAGTGCGGAATCGCAATAGTTTGTGGCACTCCAATCATGAGTCGCTTCCCCTGGCTTTTCAATAATTTTAATCTGTAAACCAGAATGTTATCTCTGAACCATTTCGTAACTTTTTATATCTTTTGGAAAACATTTAAAACTATGTATCCTACTTATACTCATCGAAAGAAGCACCGCATACTCGTCGTATCTGTTGTAGTGTCTGTATTACGTATGTTTATTATTTTGTACACTTTTAAATACATCATTTTAAAGAGTAGCCTAAAAGAACAGCCAGGCTGAATGAAAGATCCGCGAAAGTGAAAATTTGACCCCCCCCAAAAAAAAAAAAAAAGCTGGGGTAAAAATTTGCTCAGGTGCCTAAAAATTACGTGCGTTAAAACCTATGCAATCACTTCGCGGAACCGGATGTGAATGACTGATTAAGCAACTTCCCGCCGAAGTTAGCAGTGGTGCGCGGCCTAGCTCACGCCACACGTTTCCAGATTTGTGATCCTGCTTCTTCTTCTTCTTCTTCTTCTTCTTCATTTTGACGCCCAACTTCATCATTTTAGTTTGAGTCGACATCTTTCAAATGAAATGCAGAATCGGTTGGATATTCTTCCGCGAAACTCACTTTGCCCCCACTACCATGCCTGATTGTGATGAGTGTATTTGGTTTGTGATGATGTTGTTGACAGCGGAACACTTGACATTATTGGACCGTAGACAATTGTGATGAGTGTATTTGGTTTGTGTTGATGATGTTGTTGACAGCGGAACACTTGACAGTATTGGACCGTAGACAATTGTGATGAGTGTATTTGGTTTGTGTTGATGATGTTGTTGACAGCGGAACACTTGACAGTATTGGACCGTAGACAATTGTGATGAGTGTATTTGGTTTGTGTTGATGATGTTGTTGACAGCGGAACACTTGACAGTATTGGACCGTAGACAATTTGTGATGACTGTGATGTGTATGTGTGTGTGTTGTGTGTGTATGTGTATGCCTATTTGCATGTGTGTGAGCGATTATTTGTTGTTGTTTTTGTTGCATTTCTTGCTTTTGATTTTTGTTGTCGTTAAGCGCATAGAGCTCCACATTTGGTGGAGGAGTGCGCTATATAAATGATTCACTATTATTATTATTATTTGGTTTGCATTGTTGATGATGTTGTTGACAACGGAACACTAGACAATTGTGATGAGTGTATTTGGTTTGCGTTGTTGATGATGTTGACAGCGGAACACTAGACAATAGTGATGAGTGTATTTGGTTTGCGTTGTTGATGATGTTGTTGACAGCGGAACACTAGACAATTGTGATGACTATTTGGTTTGCATTGTTTGCGTTATTGTTGACAGCGGAACACGAGGTGTGTGGGGTGAGCCTGGCGGTGCCGCTGAGCCACACGGCGGAGCTGGGGGGCAGCTACCTGTCTGCCAGCCGCCTGCAGCCCCCTCCCCCCACCCTGCCCCCCGCCCTGGCCGACATGGAGGGAGTGGGCTTCCAGTACACGGCGCTCTTCAGCGAAGCTTCACGCATTGCCGTAAGTCAGACTGTTCTGGAGAGGGTTGCCGTTTTTAGATGATTCTGATCTTATTAACTTATGTGTGTGTGTGTGTGTGGTTCATGAAAACATGGAGATTGTATGTATTTCGTTGCGTATGGTACTCGCAAATTAAATTGTGGGGATACCAGGGAGGAGGGGTGTCCTTTGTACAAATAGTTCCCACACTTTCTGGAAGTTCTGTGTTTGTAACTTCCTAGATTCTAATCTGTCCCTCTCTTTGACTCGCTGTGTTTTCTTGTTGCTTACTGCCATCTACTATTTTTCTGCCTCGCCGATCCATTCTCCTGCCTTTTCTTTTAGCAAGAAACTCTTACGAAAGAATTTCTCCAAACCTAAGAAGGACATGCCGGGCCTAACTATTTTGTAGTCAGGCGCCTAACGGCAGCATGAGGCATTGACCACCAGGGGGCAATCAATCCACTAGGGGCTTATCACGCGATTCTCTTAGTTGGGCGTAGTGAGAGAGAGAGAGAGAGGTGGGACTCCTCCCTCTCTCTCTCTCTCTCTTTCTTTATCCCCAACTAAGAATATAGAGAGGATTAGCCCCACTCGAGGGTTATGACACCTGGCGGGCAAAAGAGCCTGCTAAGTCGCTCATTGACAGGAAACTGAGCGATCGAAGAAGAAAGGAAGAAGTCGATGTGTGTCAGTGTTTCCAATTTGTGCTTCCCTGAAGCACACAGATCCAGAAGGAACCCTTTAAGTTCAGAGCTGTGCATCCCCAGGACGCACACGTTTTTTACAGACCAAGTTTAATCTCTCGCTCAGTGGATCTTTTAGGAGGAAGCCGCCCCCCTCCCCCCTTGTATTGAGTGTCCCTAAGTTTGTGTGTGTGTGTGTGTGTGTGAACTGAACACCAACAAACTAGAGGGGTTTGGACAAAAAGAAGTGTTCTACATGACAAGCTTACAGTTAGCGTGTTTGTGTGTGTGTGTGAAAACAACACCAACAAACTAGAGGGGTTCGGACAAAAAGAAGCGTTCTACATGACAAGCTTACAGTTAGCGTGTTTGTGTGTGTGTGTGTGTGTGTGTGTGTGAAAACAACACCAACAAACTAGAGGGGTTTGGACAAAAAAGAAGCGTTCTACATGACAAGCTTACAGTTAGTGTTTGTGTGTGTGTGTGTGTGTGTGAAAACAACACCAACAAACTAGAGGGGTTCGGACAAAAAGAAGCGTTCTACATGACAAGCTTACAGTTAGCGTGTTTGTGTGTGTGTGTGTGTGTGTGTGTGAAAACAACACCAACAAACTAGAGGGGTTCGGACAAAAAGAAGCGTTCTACATGACAAGCTTACAGTTAGCGTGTTTGTGTGTGTGTGTGTGTGTGTGTGAAAACAACACCAACAAACTAGAGGGGTTCGGACAAAAAGAAGCGTTCTACATAACAAGCTTACAGTTAGCGTGTTTTGTGTGTGTGTGAAAACAACACCAACAAACTAGAGGGGTTCGAACAAAAAGAAGTGTTCTACATGACAAGCTTACAGTTAGCGTGTTTGTGTGTGTGTGAAAACAACACCAACAAACTAGAGGGGTTCGGACAAAAAGAAGCGTTCTACATGACAAGCTTACAGTTAGCGTGTTTTGCAAATGTACCTTATTTAAGCGTTGCTTGGGGACCCGTAACAATTTGAAAAGGACCCTTACAATTTTCAAGAGAGGGTCCCTGGGACCGTGGCATTTTCTGGGTATGGGAAGCCCTAGTGTGTGCTGTGTCCAGATGAATGGCCTGCTTCACAAAGCCCTGGATGCCCACGCCGCGCTGACGGCGGTGCGGCCGTCGGAAACGTCCTCCGGCGGCTGGTGGGTCTGGCTCAGCGCCCTCTTCGGCGGGGAGGACGGAGGGGGGATGGACGCTCGCCGCACGCCCAAGTACCTGCAGCAGGCCGGCACCCACCTGGCAGACATCTTTGACGTGAGTGGTTGTCACTATGTGCAGACCTGTTTACCCTCCCGGTTTTGCCGGAATTATTCCGTGAATTTGCAAAAATTCTGGGTAAAATCATAAATTCCGGGTGAACGCTGAAAATCCTGGGATTTCAAAAAAAAAGTCTATTATTTGTTTCTGTTTGTATGAAAAGACGCAAGGGTTGTAGTTTTGCGCCAAACATGTCGTCAGGCAAGTCAACCGCAGGCGGCAAGCGCCAGAAATCTTCGACAAACGACAGCAGTGATAGGGTGAAACGGCCAAAAGTGAAGCAGACGTTTTCTCAAAAGTATTTGAAAGTGCCAGGAATAACAAGTTCGCGTTTGGGAGACGAGCATGCACACTGCAAGTACTGCAACGTGGACTTCAAAATTTCGCATGGCGGCATAAGCAACATTGCGATGTGAATTCTGGTGTTTTTTTCTCAAATTCCGGGTTTTTCTGTGGCCAATTCCAGGTTCATTATAAGGGTAAACAGGTCTGCTGTGTGCCAGTCTGTCCTGTCCCACCATCACTGCCACATGGCAGACATCTTTGACGTCAGTGGTTGTCACTGTGTGCCAGTCTGTCCTGTCCCACCATCACTGCCACATGGCAGACATCTTTGACGTCAGTGGCTGTCACTGTGTGCCAGTCTGTCCTGACTACCACTGGCTGATTAGATACATTTTGCGAAAAAGCTGGAAGAAGAAACCAAAGAGATGGGTGACCCCTCATTTGCATACATTGCACTCAACGAAATAGACTAGAAGTTGTGTAATTGGTTGAAAACGTCTCACAGACGATAGGGGGATACTCTGGCAATCATGTAGATTAGCACTCAGCCTTCATTTCTTGGTTCTATCCACTCCAGGTGGGAGCAACCCGAATTTCACAGAGACGCCTCTGTGATTATAATCAGGCAAATCCGCGGAAATTTTTCAAACTTCCGCGGAAAAAACCCAATTCCGCGTAAAGGACCGATCTTGCCGTATTCTTATATCTACAAGTCTCTATTTGGCGATTCTCAAACTGGTTAACCGGAAGTCACTTTAGCTCACTCGCTTCAATTGTGCGAAGGAAGGCGAAATGAGTAGCTCCCGCTCAACAAAAGTAGCGATGTTAGCTGAAAATGTGTGTGGAAGGCTATTTTCGGACCCCCTCGTCGCTGAATAAAACTTGTGACGTGAGTTAGGTGAAAAGGTGGTTGGAAAATTGTTTTTGGGAACGTTGTGCACGTCTCCCCCCCCCCCCCCCCCCCGTCAACAAAACATCGGACGAGGAAGTATTTTTCTCGGCTAAAAAAAAATGTAATTCTTTGATGCTTGTGCTGGGAAAAAAAAAATTTGGGAACCGCCCCCCCCCCCCCCCCGTAACCCCCCCCCCGCTCAACAAAACTTCCGACGTCAGGTGGAAGGATTTCTCGGACGAAATTTTTTCCTCTTTTTGGATCTTCATCCACTTTCATGCCTGATAGTGTGCCTAACCTAACCTAACCTATGGATTGTGTTGCAATCCCAGAGTTATTGTCCTTGGCGTTCGCCAGAAGTTTCTATTTGCATAGGGTTTCTGTGGAGTTACTGTTCTCTCCTTTTTGTAGATTAATTTACGCCCGAGTGCAATGTACATCGTTTCTCCTCACTGCTTCAAAATCAAAATTAAGTACAATGTACATCTAGTTGCATAGCCCTTCATTGCGAATCATTGGTATACTTGACACTGTTGTCAAAATAATATTAATACTTTCCTGCCGCGAACTTGCAATAAGCGGTGACATTTCCAGTTGATTTTGACACACAAACTTTTACGTTACCGGATGTTAGTGGAACGCACGTTATGTGATTTAGTGTATATTTTTGTGTGTACTGTGATGATTTATTACTTGTGGCGGTACCATAGCCGATGAGGTTTAACCGAGGCGTGGTTACCGCTACACCTATCTGTATTGTTAAAACAAATCGGGACTTTACTGGAGTTGCACTGCCTCCGGGTATTGCCTCCAGTATTGTTCCCACCATATTTGTATTTACAAATGTCCCATATGTGTCTGATTCAGACCAAGAGGACGTAAAACACCATTTTCGTCGTGGTGTTAGTGGAAGGCAAAGAGACGTAATTTTTAGGCATTTGACGTCACCACGATAGATCCCGTAGCGTACACTCATGCAGTAAGAGTTGGTATTAACACAATCTATTCTAACCATACTGACCAACACTCAAAACACCTATCACTTGGAAACCATACATGCCAAAGCATGAAATGAAAGTAAAAGTGGGGAACCACTTCCTGTGGCTAGCTATGGGTTATGTCCCTTTAGCCCTTGCCACGTGGTTCCTGTGACCTTTCTAGTCACTTTCAATTTTACGACTGCAGCTGCCCAGGCCTCAGTGGGCCAGCGAGGAGGGTGGCGCCCCCTCTGACGGGTGGCGGGACTCCACCCTGGTGGAGGAGGAGGAAGACACCCCTGACTGCATCCACACACCCCAGGGGCCTCAGCTCACCGAACGCGGCCGATACCAGGTAGTCTCACAGTGGTTTTTTTGTGGTTTTTCTTTGGGTTTTTTGGCTCACAGTGTTGATCACCCTATTTTATTGTGGACTTGCAATCTGGTGCAAAGATGACAACCAATCTCTTGTAGAAAGTCTTCATGCTCAGCTTGAACATTCACTGTGGACATTCTTTGCAGGCTGACATGCAGACTGAAGAGTCTTTCACAAGATGAAACAGCTGTCTTTGCATAGGCATTGTCTATCTCCCCCATTGGGAAAAAAAGTAAATCAGCACATTATTTATTTTATTTTCTTCTTTTCAGAACACAGAACAAATCGTAAAGTTAAAGTTAAAGTAATTGAGTTTGTTTCTTAGGTTCACAAACACATACATTGGACACAAAAAAAGTTTTATTAAAGCAAACTATATATATATATATATATAAGAGGAAAGTTTAATGGTGTGTTTGTTTTTTCTTCTTCAATTCTTGATCGTTTATCCTATCCTTCAAAGTCACGAGGGTCAGAATCGCTGCTAAGTTTACAGCTAATATACTTCTTCTTCTGCGTTCCCCGGGCCCTATGGCCATAATGGGTAATGTACGTATCCGTCGGTTTTCAGTTTTCGGCTGGTCGCTCCGCAGCATTTTTAGCCGACACATTCCGATTTCGGAGGAGCTCAAAGGAGAGAATTATATTTGGAAGATTTTGGTGTTTTTTTAAAGGGCAGGAGAATAAGCCTATATGTCAGAAAGATAGTAGATGATAGTAAGAAAAGGAAAAGGTAGAGTCAAAAAAGTGATAGATCAGAAGAAGTTGCTAGCACAGAACTTCCAGAAGGTGGGGGAACTACTTATGCTGATAGTAGCTAATGGCACCGAAAAATTAAATATAAAAATATTGATTAGTGAATTACATTTTCATTTAGATATTTTTAAAACAAGCAAATAGCAAAAAGAATTTTGTAAATATCTTAATTGGTTGCTGAGATATTACATTTTAAAGTTTGGATGACTGCCGTTTATGCATAAATGGAAAAAACTGTCATTTTTTTGCCCCAACCATACCCAAAGTATGTATTGAGTAAACCTTGTACTTTTTGTGAGCAATCTATAGTATGCAGAGAAGTAGAATCAGTAATTTGGGAGCGTTTGTTCATTTCATTTTAAAATTGTGATCGCTCAAAGTTGGCCAATCTGCCAATTTCACAATGACTAAAATTTGACGAAGTAGCAACTTTGAGTCATTGGTATGCAGAATCTAACAATTTATATACCATGAAATGCAATTATTCTAAGTCTAGTGTTTGTGTTTTGTAGCTCTATTTTTTTCTAGACTCTTTCTAAGATAAACAAAGAAGTTACAGACTGTCAAAGTTACGAAAAGTGCCAAAATGGCCTGCGACGGAGCAGAACTGAGGGTAGGGAAGGTTAAATGCCCATAACTTTTGACCTAACGGATGGATTTTCTCACAATTTGGATATGTAATAAAGCTACAGCCATGCTACATACCAAACTAAATTATTAAGACATATCAAATGCTTTGGTGTTGTAAAGGTGATTATATAAGGATAAAAATGGCAAAATATCATATTGATAGCATGCGGCATGAGACATAATGCAATAAAATTCTGAAATTATATGTCACATTTAACTACTGTTACTTCTACTCATATTTTTAAACATTTTCAACAAAGGAAATACTACTTTATCAGTTAATGACAAATTTTAATTATTTAAATTTTGCTATTTTTGTATTATTTATAATTATATGCGGGGAGCTGAGAACAGAAATGGGTTAAATGGCCAGCAAAACGATTCACTGTTGTAGTTGTACATGTCATGTTTTTGAACAAAATAATGTTTATTTTGTAACATGAGTTGCATGTCTTTTTCTTAAATAAAAATGTATGCGCCTATTTCATCATGCGTAATGGGGACTGAAACAATGCAACTTGCAAGACCATGGTATGGAGAAGGCTGTTTGTGAAGACAGATGTTTATAGTCTGTTGAGTGTTGTCTGGAATCCAATTCACTTCTTTCTTGCTTTATGTTGAAATCCTATTATTTCATGTAAAATACATTATAATAATAGTATTCATACAGCATTCAGTCGTGGTTCATTGCGTTTTTTTCCGTCTTATAGGGGGGGTTAGGGCTAGGGGGGGAGGGGGTTATTATTCCCAAAAGAGAGTTAGCTGAAGGGGTTTGTGAAGTGCAGCTTTATGTTTGGTGGGAGGGGCTGGAGCGGAAGAATGGAATATACCGAGAAGTGCGGGGGGGGGGGGGGGCACATCTTTACCTTTACCAAGAAAGGGTTAAAAATGAAGGCGGAAGTGGTGGTGGGTTGCATGATGAGTGAGCAAGATAGCGGAGAGCGGATGAATGATTGGGTGTGGTGTGAGAGTTACATATTTTGTTAATGTAAATTTATTGTTTCATACTTTTATTTAATATTTTTTATTTTACACGGTGGAAGACAAGTTTCCATGTGCGTTGTACAATGCCAATGGACAATAAAGAAACTTATGACTTATGACTTATATCTTGACTATGCAACTCCAACAACCATTCATTCCAACTTACTTGCTCAAATGTGTAATGTGTACTATATTTGTTTTAATAATAACTATGAAAACACCAGAAAGTTGATAAATAGTTAATTATATTATATGAATTACATATTTAATTACTTGGATTCTGATCCCTGTTGAACTGTTTTAGTTTGCCTTTCATTGTCTTACATTTTCCCTTAAAGTAACTTCAACCTAAAACTAGTAAAAGAGACTGATTAATTATTATCAATTACGCATTGTATCTCAACATTTTTAGTGTGTGACTGATGTGTGTGTGTGTGCATGCATGTGCGTGTGTGATGTGTGATATGTTTAGTCGCTTCAATATTTAAAAAAGTCAATGGACAATTTCGTTGAATTGCCAATTTTTTTAACATCACCACCAGCGGGTTAAGGTATTGTTGAAATGAGTTTTCTTCAATTTTTGCCAAGTTGTTTCTCAAGATAAAATTAAAAAAGGAAGGAGGGGGGGGGGGGGGGGGGGTAATGAACTTAGTACTGATCGACTAATCAAGTAGGTTTTCAATGGAGCACTCACTGAACCACATGCACTGACACACCATACATACACGCTAAAACAGAATAACAACACACACACAGCGACAGAAACAGAGACTTTGCACACAGTCACAACCCACACACCCCCACGTCTCACTCAGTCACTGTCTCAGTGGCCTACAAACTCACAAGAGAGAGACAGGGAGGGGGTGGAGGTGGAAAAAGAGAGGGTTCTATCTTTTAAGTAAGCCTTTACTTTGCTAAAAGTTGGAAAAAAAATTGTGTTACTTGATAACTTTTTCGTATCAAGACCGTAAACGATGTAGGAAAGCCACACTGAAACCGATCGATGTTCCATCTGGAACAGCGTTACTTCCCTTGCTTTGTCGACTCGACGTAACAAAAACGTTTCAATCTTCAACTACAGCCGTAATCCAAGCTATATAAAAATTATGCAACGATATTAAACTCATATGAACCTTTCTGCGTACTTTATTTTTTGTTGTTAAATGGTCGGAAGAGTAAAAACGAGTTCGAAAATCGAATGTCTTCAGTGGTTTTGATTGCCTAGCCCAGCTCACCGGAAGGATGAAAACGGAGCGTGCTTTCAGCAGTTATCGCCATAATATTGCAATATCCAGTTTCACAGCAGTTCTTTAATGCGTAATAACCAGATCATGCATTTAAAAAATGCATAAATAAAACGGTATCAAGCATATATCGTCTTTGAACAAGTCCAGCTAATCCGCACACATGTGATCCGCCATTTTGGAAATTTGACTTAGTTGTTTGCAATGGGTCGAGGTCTTTGATTGGCTGTGGAGCGGACCACAGCGTATTAATATGCGGACAGCGTTGATGACGCGAAAGTGGACATTGGGGGCTACATTTTGAGACCAAGATGATTATTTTTTTTATCCGTAGGGTCTTGGAAATTACGGAAAACTTGATACCTTTTTACGTTTTTTCTTAATAACTTCGGCTATGCAAAACTGCCGCAGGCGGCTTAGGTATCGTTAGAAACCTCATTTCAAGACGAACGCGATGATACTAAATATAGAACTGTACACCGATTGTGGTAGTTTCCGCGAAGCAAGGAACACACGAAGCGAAACGTCATTCACTGATCGCAATGTCGGAATCTCGGCCGCGGCTTGCGCGAACGGCTTTCATATGCCCTATTCTTTTATTTATTGAAACTGATGCACACATCACACAAAAATAAAAATCAATGCAATAAAGAGATAAAAGATCAATCTTTATTTTGATACATGACAGATGAAAATTAATGAAGTGGATTATCACAGCAATAGATGGTTGAAAAGGGCCAAATTTAGCCTTTTGCTTGTAGTGATTGCAGTATAGTGGCACTGCCTGCCACTAGCTACTGATAAGACACCACACACCCCGGTATCCCTACGGGAAGGGACTCGTGGAGGGGGTTGGGTCGTCCAGCTCCCCGTATGGAGGGCATGAGGCATCCACCCACTGCCCATATAAGGCCAAAACTATGGACAACGATTTGCATCGTGGCATGCCCCCATGTGTTCGGTAATGCTGCAGCTAGTTTGAGAGTCCTCCACAAACCACTAAGCTGTAGTATTTACTGTGGTGAGTGTTACGATGGTGAACAAGTTGTGTCACATGATTATAGCATGAGAAGCACAGTATATGTGTGAAGGCAATGTTGTGTTAGTTTGTTATACATGTAGTACAGTATGATATGTGAAGGTGATGTGGTGTTATTTTGTTATAGTAAAGTATGATGTGTGAAGGCAATGTGGTGTTAGTTGTATAGTAAAGTATGATGTGTGATGTCAATGTTGGTGTTAGTTTTGTTATAGTAAATTATGATGTGTGAAGGCAATGTTGTGTTATTTGGTTATAGTATAAGTAGGATGTGTAAAAGGTAATGTTGGTGTTTAGTTTTGCTACAAGAGTAAAGTATGAATGTGTGAATGTAATGTTGGTGTTAGTTTGTTATAGAACGTATGATGTGTGGAGGTTATGTTGGTGTTAGTTTGTTATAGTAATTATGATGGGTGAAGGACATGTTGGTGTTAGTTTGTTTTTATGTAAAGTATGAATGTGTTAAGGCAATGTTGGTGGGTAGTTTTTTATAGTAACGTATGATGCGGTGAAGGTAATTTTGGTGTTGTTTGCTAGGTAAAGTATGATGTGTGCAGGTAAATGTTGGTGTTGTTTGCTATAGTCAATTTTATTTGTGTGAAGGTAATGTTGGTGTTAGTTTGCTACAGTACAAGTATGATGTGTGAAGGCACTGTTGGTGTTAGTTTTGTTATAGTAAATTATGATGTGTGAAGCAATGTTTGGTGTTGTTTTGCTATAGTAAATTATGATGGGATGAAGGTAATGTTGGTGTTTAGTTGCTACAGTAAAGTATGATGTGTGAAGGCAATGTTGGTGTTAGTTTGTTATTAATAAGTATGGATGTGTAAGGCAATGTTGGTGTAGTTTTTATAGTAAAAGTATGATGTTTGAGGGCAAAAAAGAAAAAGAAATAAAGAACTGTGGCCATGACATGACATTTCTGGTGTGTGTTCCAGATGGTGAACAAGCTGTGAACATGACATTTCTGGTGTGTGTTCGCAGATGGTGAACAGAAGCTGTGACATGACCTTTCCTGGTGTGTGTTCCAGATGTTGAACAAGCTGTGACATGACATTTCCTGTGTGTGTTCCAGAAATGGTAACAAGCTGTGATCATGACATTTCTGGTGTGTGTTTCTGCAATGGTGACAGCTGTGCATGACATTTCCTGGTGTGTGTTCCAGATGTGAACAAGCTTGTGACATGATCATTTCCTGGTGTGTGTTCCAGATGGTGAACAGCTTTGACATGACATGTCCTGGTGTGTGTTTCCAGATGTGAACAAGCTGTGACATGCATGTCCTGGTGGTGTGTTTCCAGATGGTGAACAAGCTGTTTTGTACATGACATGTCCTGGTGTGTGTTCCAGATGGTGACAGCTGTGACATGACATTTCCTGGTGTGTGTTCTCAGATGGTGAACATGCTGTGACATAGACACTGTTCGCTGGGTGTGGGTGTTCCAGTGGTTAACAAGCTGTGCCATGACATGACAGTTCCTGGTGTGTGTTCCAGATGGTGAACAAGCTGCGTCAGTTCCAGCACTGGCAGACAGAGGGACCCCGACCTGCAGCCCATCCGCAGCTTTAGAACGCCGCCCTGGTCGCGCTTCTTCTACCGCCTGTGCTCCGCCTTCAACGCCCATTCATGCCTGCAACACTAGGCATCATGGGGATTATATCCACAATTTCAAGTCCTTGGCATTTGGCTGTAATACAGACCTTTATACCCATAACGATTTGGCGTATTTTGTACGCCTTTTGTCATACATACGACATCTGGGAAAAATACGCCAACCAAAATATCCGACTCATTATTTTTCATAACGTGGCTATAATGCGTCCACAAACTTGCCGCACTGACTGCTGTGCGTATAGCCAGGAACAACGTTGTGTGTGTCAATGTGCCTTCCGCTCTGGGAAGACATTTGCGCACTGCAAGTACTTGTACAAGATATTGACGTTCTCTGGTTGGGCTCCTATTACCAAACACTGTGATACAAAACGCGGTAAAGGTAAAGAATGTGCCCCCCCTCCCACCTGCATTCTCCGTACTGCAATTTTCCATTTTTGCCTTTCTTACCAACATAAAGCTGTATTTTTAGGAACCTTTTTAGCTAATGAACCTTTTGGAATACTAACCCTAACCGTAACCCTACGTCCCCAATCCCCCCCCCCCCCCCGTCCCCCCTATAAGACGGGAAAACGCAATGAAAACCGACGACTGTGACAACTGGTGCTGTGTACTGTAGTACATACGGGGGGGGGGGGGGGGGGGGGGTGGTCCTATTGATAATGGCCTAGGATAGAGTTAGTATTCCAAAAGGTTATTAGCTAAAAGTTAATAAAATACAGCTTTATGTTTGGTAAGAAAGGCAAAAACAGGAAAATGTAATTAACCGAAAATGCAGGGAGGGGGGGGGGGGGGCACATCTTGACCTGTACCCTAAACTCTTATATAAAATATGTGCTTTGTCTGCTTGTTTTCTGCGATAGTTCTTGTAATACTCCTTTTTGGAAAAAAATCTCTTTTGAATTCGAATACACTTTCGTGATTTAGAGGTAACAGGTCTGGTAATTACTGCCACAGCGTCAGTAGGGTATCTTCCAAAGCAAACATTCACTCCCTCCTTACCCCCTAGCAGTATGCTGCCCCTATACCCTGGCTGAAGACCAGATAACAAGGCGGCGGCCTGGCCTCGCTCCCCTGCTGTGGTACAGGTTTTTCGCAGGAGCCAGGCATGGAATTGTCTCTCGAAATTCGCGGATTTCTGCGAGAATTGTTTTTAATGGCAAAGTTTTTGTTACTAAAATACTTCAATTGTTATATATATTATATTGTAACGCTCATGCATGAAAGAGTTCCGCTTTTTTTTTCCGCGGAAAATCCGCGTAAATTTTTGAAACTTCCGTGGACAAAAAAAAATTCCGCGTAAATATGACGGCGATCTTGCCTTATTCGTATATGTACAAGTCTGTATTTGGCGATTCTCAAACTGGTTCACCGAAGTCGCTTTAGTTTTCACATCGCTTTCAAGTGGCGCGACGGAAGGCGAGATGAGTAATCTCTCGCTCACGAAAAGCTCGATGTTAGTTGAAAATTGTGTGGAAGGCGTATTTGAGGCTGACCGAAATGTTCGGACCACCCTCCCGCTGAATCAAATTTGTGACGTGAGGTAGGTGGTTTGAAAAATTGTTTTTGGAAATGTCGCATACCCCACCCCCCCCCACCCCCCCACGTGCAACAAAACGTCGGACGATATGCGAAAATCCGGATGGAAAGGATTTGTGGCTTGGCTGAAGAGAATTTCATTGTTTGAAAGCTTGTAACTCTCTTTCTTAAAAAAAATTTTGGAGGAACGTTTGCCCGCCCCCCGGTCCAACTAACTAACCGCGTGGGTTGAAAAATCCTGGTGGAAGGGTTTCTCAGGACGACATGTTTTCCTCTTTTTTGAGTCTCCATCCACTTTCATATGCCTGAACGCTGTAAAAATGAGAGGGTGGGTGTCACGAGTTTGTGACATTGTTCTTCTGAACAGACAGGAGACAGGCACAGTCTACCACTCGATCGCAAGGGACCCCGAGTTTTTCTTTTCTTTGAACCTAATAACGAGACAACCTTTTGTGAATCCGTGCAAACCCGTGTTACTCTGACCTCTCGCGAGACTCACATTCAACTGGCACTTCAGAGTTCGTACCGGTCCAAAACGTCACTCATATTTTTCCTTCCAGTTAGCAACATCGCTTCATAGCTTCATCCTTTCCCTCCTTTTCATCGTCTGTCCACCTACGGCGCCCAGTGCTGAGGTGTGGTTAGGGCCACGTACCTGAGGATCCTGTATCATTGTTTATCCTGCACGAGTCCTAGACGTGAGGATATCGAAGCTGTTGAGCTTCGGCTGAAATCATCTCTTCTCTTCTCCTCACGCCATCTTCACCCCCCTTTTTATTATGGTTTCTCATCTTTTCCCTTCCCCGTCATCGTCCCTGGCCGTTCACATGGAGTCCTGGAAGAAAGCTTTGGCCGGTCCTGGACCCCTTCCACCTGTCTCGCAGCTACCCGAGCCCTTGTCGAGACCAGAGCTGCGACTGTCTTGTGGGGAGTATTCCTTCTCTTTCATTCCGCCACTTGGAATTTGTCATAGCTACTAAAATTAGTTATTAATCCCGTTAAACTCGGTACAACAACGCGCGCGTAACATGTCAATAGCTAGTTTTAGGTTTGCTACCATGTATATTTGTTGTGCTTTTCGTTGGTTCATTTTTCCTTATTATTTTCTTGATTTTTGCATAAGGGGCTAAGGAACTGACTGGCTGGGTCATGACTTGTCAGTTGGGATAGGTTTTTGCCGGTCGTGGAACATTTTGGTACTTGAACTCGGCACATATTTTGAATCAATGTTTGGCTCGGGCCATTGTGTGGTTAGGCCGTGCAAATCGTTTCGGTTGCAAAGCGTATTTGAGTTCGACAGGAGATTCA
>CM065702.1:46831785-46852088 GCA_017654935.2 Phymorhynchus buccinoides | reverse complement strand
ATACGTCAGTGGAGTTGACAGCGTGGCAGAGTGAGGGAAAGGGCTTTGGGGAATACTGCTAATCGGATCGGGCGAGCTGTTGAAAGCTGTTGTCTGCCACAGGGCTATAGAGGCAGGATGGTGATAACGGGGAAGGCAGACCTGTCTACCCATACAATTTCGCCGTATTTTATACGCGTACTTGACAAAAACGCGATAAATACGGTACCTAAGAAAAAAATCCGGCGGGAAAAAAAATCCGACATATCACTTCTGTTGACTGGATATGATATCGAGAACGGGCGTATTGTTTTAGCTGCCGTGCATATACTCTCTTTCTGGCACCTTTTTGTTTTGATTGGCCGAGATCTTCCACTTCCGGTTCGAGATTTTTGCGTGGTTTCGTGGCAGCCATTTTGTTTCCTTTGCTGTTTAGCAGACGATTGCTCCGGTTATCTGCGAAGATGTCGAAGCGTCCGTCTAGTAGTGAAGATGACGGCCCCAAATCGAGGAAAACGAAAAGGGAGCAAGAATTTCTTGACAAATATACCCAAGAACCAGGCTTCCAGTTTTGGGAAAACTTATGCGTACTGTAAGTACTGTAAACGTGACTTCTCGATTGCATCGCCCGGGATGTTCGACATCACCCGCCATTGTGAGACGAAGGGGCACTTTAAGAAAAAGGAACTTCCCAAAGCCTTTTCCGCTGGAGTACTCCAATTTTGGAAAAAATACCTCTTATTTTGGATTTGGAATACTCCAAACTGAATTTTGGGGTAGTACAGGTCTGGGAAGGGTAACTTGACTACCATCTGGTGACTGTGGGTAGAAGGGGGGGGAGGGGGGGGGGTGAGTGCTTAGGCCCTTTCTGTTCATCATCCAAATCCCCCCATCGCTGCAGCAGTCAGCTCCGTCCCACTCTCTGCCTTTTGCTCCCCAGCCGCCTTCCAATTTCCCCTCACTCCGTCAATAGTCCTTTTTGATTGCTCTGCGCTTTTCAATTTTGTTGGGTGTTCGGGAGGAGAGGGGAGGTGCTGGGATGAGGGAGGTGTGTGTGTGTGTTAGTGGTATGGGAGGAAGGCAACATCAATATCTTGTTTGTTTGTTTGATTTTTTAAATAGAAGGGGGTGGTGGGGGGGGGGGGGGGGGGGAACGGAGGTAGGCAGAGGGACTTGAGCTCGGAATCAACAAAAATCCCCTTGGGAAGATCTTTTGTCCTCTGTGTTGTGTTGGGGGGGGGAGGGCTGCTTATCAGCGAAAGTGGAAAAGGGAGAAAGCAGTTGACGTAATCAAAAATTATTTTAGATTTTTAAAAATCTGTGTGTGTGTGTGCTGTGTGTGTAATGTTGTTCTATTTTGGGGACGGGAAGTATCAGGGGCAATGGGTGGGGATAGAAATGATGAACTCTAGAGGCTGAAAGAACAAATTCACGTAAACATCTGTCGCTCTGCTTTCTGTAGTCTTTCTTGTTTTCTCTCTCTCTCTTTTCAATTTTATTTTTTTAATATTAATTTGTTGTCTTGAACCAGATTATTTTCGAAGTTGACTCCTGTAGCAAATCCAGCTCTAACGGTCTTCAATCCATCTGTCACTCCTGACCTCCACTCGAAGTTTTGATATGACTGTGACATAGGCCTTGGGACATAGGACATTTTCAGTTTTGATAGGACTGTGACATAGGCCTTGGGACATCAGGACATTTTCAGTTTTGATAGGACTGTGACATAGGCCTTGGGACATCAGGACATTTTCAGTTTTGATATGGCTGTGACATAGGCCTTGGGACATCAGGACATTTTAAGTTTTGATAGGACTGTGACATAGGCCTTGGGACATCAGGACATTTTCAGTTTTGATAGGACTGTCATGTGACATAAGCCTTGGGACATCAGGACATTTTCAGTTTTCAGTGACACACTCACACACAATGGTGTGAGAATTGCCTAATACTAGAAACGAAGAGCCCGTGTGCAGGGAAGCTGTATGTTGAACTTGATCCTCTACAGGGCAAGGTGGAGAGGCCATGATTACCTTATTAGACCAGCACTGGTTGACTGCAGGTACTGATAGGTTTTAGTGCAAGTAGAAGGGACTCAGTTTGTACAGCTAGCTTCAAGGCTATCCTCCGAAGTCGGAGTGTGGCTGCCTAATCAAAAACGGTCACACACGTAATGTTCTCATCCCTCTAGCTGGTGCATTTGTAACATAGTGTTCAAGTGCTTCAGCTGTTGGGATGATCCCTGGAGTCTGTATGCCAGGGAAGACAAACAACAACAAACAACTTCAAGGGCATGTGTTTCCCGCTGGATAGGAAATGGGGATGGGAGGGGGTTGGGGGGGGGGGGGGGGGGGGTCTTTCATCCATCCACTACATGTGAAATTAGGACCCCATCAAAATGTGAGTGTGTGTTTGTTTGTGTGTGTTTGCATATGTGTGTGCATGTACCACATTTTCGGACAATAAGGCAATACTTTTTTTTTCATTCCTAGATCCTCACCCTTTCTTTCTAGTTTGACACAGAAATCGAACTGAATGTTGAGTCCTTCGGATGGGGACTTAAAGCTAATCTGACCCGTGCGGTCTTCAGAGGGATATTCTACAGTGGAGTCCAACTATAACGAAGTCGTTTTTAACGAAATTTCGCGATTAACAAACTGACTTCAATTTCCCGGCAAATGCCCTTCTATTTGTCACTTGCAAAGCCATGGGTATAACGAACAAAAAATCCTTTTGAAATAACGAACACCCGCTTTTTACGAACACATGTTCTACGCCCCAGGATAATTTTATTTACTTGGAAAAATAGCCTATAACGAACTCAGCCTGTGCGATGCGCTGCAAAAACATAGGCCTTCAAACTCCAAGCTAGAACGTGTTGTCAAGAGGAAGGAAGTTGGAAAATATGAACTGCGCATGCGTGAACTCATTTAGATTCACACTGGGTCGTCGCCTAGGCTTCCTACAGATCATTCGGTTTCTCAAGGTCGCTTTACAATTCGCGCTCAAAATAAAGATCGAAAAGTTCGTGAAAGCCTATAACAAACTAAATTTGTGTGATGTGTTGTCACTTAATGGACAAACTTGTTGAAAAGTGTGCCAAAACAGATCAGCGTCAGACAACACTGCTGAACTTCTTCAAGCCTTGTACATCCCGTGATTAAGACAGACGATCCAAACTGGTCAAGTTTATGTTTTCGGTTATCATTGGTGAGTGTTTGAACTGTTTTTGTTTTCAACATACATTGTACATGTACATGTATAACGAAATCCTGATACAACGAACTGAGTCTGTGTTCCGTTAAAATTCGTTTTACCCGGACTCCACTGTAGATGTTTTGCCCAAAGCCAGAACCCACTAGCTAGTCTGTTATAATGGTTTAGTCACGGAGAAGGAAGCGGTGTGTTTTATTTATTAACACTTTGTTGTGTTTTGTTCTCTGTGTGTGTGTGCGTGCGCATGCGTGTGTGTGTGTGTACATACATGTGTGTGTGTGTTTCTCGGGTGCAGTCTATGTACTATGGTCAGAAGGCTGGGGGTGTACACTACCTGTTTGTGAGTATACACACATCCATCCAATCATCAGTCATATTTGCTGTTGTTGCTGCTGTTGAGCTTTCGTTTTCTTCCTTCCCTTTTTTTGCATCCCCTTGTTTCGCTGTGCACAGTACCATCATGTTTTGGGCATGTCTGGAGCGCCACAATGGCAGCTTTCTCATGCTGTTTCGGCAAGTTTCATTTATCACCTTCACCGAGGAGGTTATGTGTTTGTCTGCATTGATTCGTTTGTCTGCTTGTCTGGTAGCTATGCAGTGGAATCTCCGTATTAAGACCTTGAAAAAGCCCCCCCCCCCCCCCCCCCCCCCAAAGGGACACACAGCAGTCCGGATATAAAGGGGAAAAATCTTAACACATTTTTTGTCACATCTTAGAGGGAGTCTTAACGCACTCGGGACGAATGAGCCGGATCCGGCTCATGGCTCGCACAACCGTTTAGGACGAATGGCCCGGCTCCGGCTCATAAGAGTTTTCAAGAGGTTTTGATTTCTGGCATGTAACCAGCTTTCCGGTGCAAAGTCATAACCTATTTTCAGTTTGCTTTGACCTTGCCTCTCTTGAAATCAACCAATCATTGCATAGTTTACATTCAGCTTTGGTTGTAGAGGGGGGTCAAAGATCGGAATGTGAAATTTTCCTTCTTTCTATGTGTTAGCTGTTTTCGTCAATAGGAGACAAACGACGAAGGTAAGGAATCTGATATTTTACGATCGTTTAGTGCATGGTGTTGCTAATCTTTTCTGAAAATATTGATGACTAACTCTTCATAACTTGGTTTTGGTGATTATTTTACGAACCTAGTCAAATGCCCAGTCCCCACAGAACAAGGGGAAATAATTCGGCCAGTCCCTAGTGAGTTAATAGGGAGGTGGACACACAGCAGTCGGATATAAAGGGGGAAAATCTTAGCACATTTTTGGTCACATCTTAGAGGGAGTCTTAATGCAGAAGGTCTTGATAGGGGGGTTCCACTGTAATAATGCTCAAGAAGTTGACTAACTCACGGTGAATGAGCCTGATTGGGCTCATGGCCTGCACAACCGTTATCAACACGAATAGCCTCTATCGGGCGCTGGAGAGTTTTCAAGAGGTTTTTATTTCTGGCTTGTAACCAGCTTTCCAGATTGACGTCATATATACTCTAGTTTTAGTTTTTAGTGTGTGACCTTGCCTCTCTTGAAAACAACCAATCACTGGAGACTTGACTTTGCGCTTTTGGCTTGATGGGGGTAAAATGTTGGGCTCTGAACAATTCCTTCAAGAGACAAATGACAAACGTGTCGAATCTGATACTTTACAATTGATTAATGCATGTTGTTGGCAAAATCTTTTCTGAAAATATCAGTCCCTAGCTCTTCATGACTTATTTTTTGCTAAAAAAAATCCAAACTTAATGTAACCTAGACACCTAATGCACAATACGTTTTCAACCCTTCCCTTTTAGTGATAGAAAAGTTGGTTTTCAAACCACGCTCGATCCAGCACATGACTAGTTGTGTGAGTTGTCTCCTGTGCTGGAGATTTTCACCGTGTCAGTGCTCTCTAGTTTTCTCTTTTTCTTTTTTTTTTTTGCTTTTCAAATTTCTGTTGGAATCACTGTTGTGCGTTGGAAGTAAAGCATGGTGTGGGGAAATGTGGCCAGTTTGCTGCTTTGCATCGGCATGACTTGCTGATCCATCATCGCCATCACCATCATCATCAGTATGGTGATGTCACAGGAAAATTTAGAATCCGGGAAAACTCCGGAATGTTCCTGGTAAACTTCAGAATTTTCCCAAGCAAGTGGCTGCATGCTATAGAAATCATAAGAGAGAGACAGAGAGAGACAGGGCGCACAGACAGACAGGACAAAGAGACATAAACAGATGTAAAGAGATATCAAGAAAGACAGGGCACAGACAGAGAGAGACAGACAGACAGAAAGAAAGAGGGGAGAGAAAGACAGACGGAACAAAAGAGACGACTTTTCCTGGATTCCAAATGTTCCTGTGACAGTGACAGTTTGTACGTGCTGGCCGCAGTTCTTCTCTTCTTGTTTGCTCTATGCATGTGACAGCCCTGCATGAAGTTGATGGGTTGGCAGTGGTAACTGGTGCCTTAATGCCATATTATATGTATTATTACAGTCACAGCGATCATCTCTCCAAGTATTGGCCTGACCTTTCGGGATCATGTTGATGCACCCCTGTCTCTATGTGCCCCTCATCTCTATGTGTCAGTATCTATGTGTCGATCCCATCAGCATCTGTATGTGCCTCTATACCACCACCACCACCCCCCTGTCTATAGGGTTAGGTAGACCTGTTTACTATTACGAATTTTTCGTAATCACTACGATTTGAGACCCCCAATTACGCTCAGCAAACGAAAAATACAATTTTTTGATTTTAGTATAAAAAAATATATATAAAAAAAATATTTTATTTTAAATAAAATCAGATCCACACTAGGTTTATTTTATGTTTACTTTCCTTTCCATTAGGCTACTTCTATCTCCTCAGATAAAATCTGGTGGTAGGGATGATGTGCGCCGTTGTTATGTCAAGTTGTGGTGGGTACTGTACTTAATTTCTGATCATTATTAAAATGTCCCTGAAAATCAAGCTGTGTCCCTGATTTGAGAGTCGTTTGTCCCTGATTCACAAATTTAGGGTTGGCAGCCCTGAGGGAGTCCGTTAGCTCACTCAGGACGAATGAGCCGGCTCCGGCTCATGGCTCATGGCTCGCACAAGAAGAAGAAGAAGAAGAAGAAAAAAACTCGGTGTATTACTAAAAGTTGCCCCAAATTACTAATTTTAAGGCTTGGTATTACTAAAAGTGAAAACATGGGGTAAACAGGTCTGGTTAGGGATAGAGTTTGGGGTTTCAGGTAACTGGGTTAGGAATAGGGTTAGGAAAAAAGAGACTACGAAAACTAGAGATGGAGACATTGTAGAGACGAAGTTGGTGACGTGTAGAGATGGACACATGAGAGGCCGGGGCCCATCACTAGCTCAGACATGCCTACCGTCCCTGTACATCCAGGATTTGTCCCGGAAAGTTGATTTTAGAAGCGACTGTCCCGGAAATCCCAGATTTGCAATACGTGTCCCGGAAAAAAAAAATTGAGAATCGAAAAGCCGTTCCATTAGAGAAGAACTGAGCCAGGAATCGTTATCGTCTGCTAGACGGAATGCGCATGCGCGAAGAAGATAGCCTCTCTTTCACTTCCAAGTTGAAGGCAACATGGCGTCGAAGAGAGCACATGCAGTCGGATTCTGATTTGGATCACGGATCAGACAAGTGTGAAAAGAAGAAGAAAACGGCCGTGAAGCGCGCGTATGTTTTCAAGAAAGAGTTCACGGAAAAGTGGCCTTGTCTAAAACAAGGTAAAAAAGGAGTTTCGTTTGCATTCTGCCAGACGTGTGTATGCGATTTATCAGTGAAATCTGGTGGAAGAGATTACTGTAGACGTCACATTAAGTCGGATAAGCACGCTCGGTATGCTATCTTGACCAGTCCTGTCCCTGATTTCACGGTTTGTCCCTGATTTCTTTCTTTATTGTCCCTGAAAGCAAATGTTGGGGTAGGCATTTCTGCTAGCTACGTAATCGGCCAGGAATCTCTCTCATTTCCCTCACCCCCTTCCCCTTCTTCCAACTTCATCATTGTAAGGGTGCACGTGGCTCATACCTCAACCTTCTTCTTATTCGTCGATTGCTCAGTTTCCTGTCAATTAATGAGCGCAGAGAGAGAGAGAAAAGTAGAGATTTAACGCCCTCTGGGCCAAAGGGCCATTTGAGGCATTAATGAGCGCAGACGCATCATGCTGCCATTATGTGCCTTACTAAGAAATAGTTAGGCCCAGCATGTCCGACTTTGGCTAGAGAAATTCTTTTTAAGTGGTTTCTTGAAAAAAAAGGCAGGAGAAGGGACCGGTAAGGCCGTGTACACATGTATGCAAAGATTCCGTGCGGGAACCTGTGCGCAATCCGTAAATAAGTAAAAGAAAGAAGGGAAAAGATTTGCGCGCGTGTCCGAATTTCCCCTAATCCGTAAATGTTGACCCTTCTTTCTTTCACTTACTTCTGGGTTTCCGTACGGAACTTACGCGTCTAATGTGTACACGGCCTTAGGCAGAAAGATAGTAGATGACAGTTAGCAAGGGAAAAGGCAGAGTCAAAGAGAGTGGCAGATTAGAGGAAGTGAAGTACAAGCACAGAACTTCCAGAAGGTGGGGACACTATTTGTACCAAAGACACTCCCGGTGTTCCCACGGGGGGACAGCTCATTTCAAGGGTTCATATGGTTTATGCCTGAGCCTGAGCCTAAAGCCTGAATTCAGGCTGTTTCCTACAAGTTCAGGCTGTCTAAGGAAACCGTTTCCCCTCAACAAATTGTTAGCATAGTGTTTGAAGTGAGCGCTAGGATTAGATCACAGCTGAAAGTAGCAATGCAGGCAACGGTTTGCATCATCACACGCTACCCTGCCATTCTTTAGTTTAACCCAATGACTCCCAACCATTCGAACCGGGAATCGATCCCAGTTCCCGAGAGATGGGAATTAACTCTGAACGTCACACCAAATCTTTTCATTAAAAAAATCACCCAGAATAAAGTCTAACTCACATTTCATTTCTGAAAGATGCATATTGAATAGCAATGATGATATTATTATTCCAAAGCTAACACACTGTCACACAACAAACCATGAATTGGAATAAAAAATCCGTAATGGCACTCCGAGCATCGCGCCGAGTCAATACTGCGTCACGTCACGTGGAAAGAAGAAAACAAAATTTGGGGTCACTTCGAAAAATCCGTTCAAAAAGACTAGTGGGTGCTTTCCCTTGCTGTAAGAACCAAAAACGGACCAGCGAGAGTCAGGAACAGGAAGAACTAACTTAGTATATTGCATGGCGGGTAGGGTGAAAGTGAACGTACTAGACCTGGCGTTCAGCGGGCGCAATCGGCGCATACGGGATGCATGAGTTGACAAAATTCGGGCACATTTGGCGTCTGTGTCCTAGAGAGGGTTAAAAAAGGGAAAAGATTTATATTAGGTCTTTGCTTGCAGTTTTGTTTCGTTGATTTGGGCTTTATTATTAACAAACTGATTTTTTTAAAAATTGGTGTTCTTAATTTGTAATTTTTTATATTTATGTTTTTTGTTTTACTTGTTGCTTGATATCATTTTTGTTTTAAATGTAGAAACGAGTTGCTGTAGTGTTTTTTCTGCCAACTCCCTTTCTTCATTTAAGTCTTCTCTCAAAACTACTCTTTTCAAATCATAGCCTGCTATATTTCTTTTCAAAGTACTGTGCCCCTTCCATCCGCGTGTGTTTGTGTGCATGCGTGTTGTTTGTGCGTGTGTGTTGTGAGTGTGTGTGCGTGTGTGGTGCATTCATGTTTGTGTGTGTGTGTCTGTTTAGTGCGTGGGTGTGTCTGTGTTTAGTGCGTGCGTGTGTCTGTGTTTAGTGCGTGCGTGTGCGCGCGCACGCGCGCGTGTGTATAATATATTTTTGTCGTTTCTTCATTTATATTGCTTGCTGGTTTATTCATTTATTATTGTAAGCGCTTAGGGCTTTTTTTAAGATTAGGCGCTATAAATGCTAATTATTATTATTATTATTATTGTAAGTTGCTGGAAATGTTCTTTTGGGATGTGAGCGTACTATTCTGAATGGCACGTTATCCATATAATATATGTGTAATATATTGTACTCTTTTATTAAAAGACTAAACGAAAAACACAGACACCCATCATATCATTTGTGGCCTTTTATTTTCATTGGAAACACACACACTCTCTCCCTCTCTCTCTCTCTCTTCTCTCTCTCTCTCTCTCTCTCTCTCTCTCTCTCTCTATCTCTCAATAGAGTTATTTCAATGCATTATATTATTAGGCTAATGCTTAGTTAGTACTTTGGAATGTTTTGTTTTGCATGTTGAGTTATTTTTCGAGTTGCTTTCGTATTACTTTTCATTCTGAGGACAGGATGAAAAAAAGCTGTCAAGCTTACTCCTTTATCCTCAATAAAGATCATTTTGACTTGACTTGACACACACATTGATCAACCAATCCAATACAATTGAATAAACTAACCAGTGGTATTATTTCAAAGGGTCCCCATATTTATTGTACTGCTGGTATGGGTAAAAAATAGACCCAAACTACACATTTTGTTGTTTGCTTGAATAATGTGGATTGCATTTGATATCGTCTTTGCACCATAACACAGGGTTAAGGATATAACCTTTACTAATATTTATTTTTAAAGCATGTTGAATGGTTCTTTTGGGGTTTCTAATTCTAATAACAAAAATATTCCACTTAATTTGTTGTCCTTCAAAAATCAGTTCAAATGTTGTTGTTTTTTTCACATCCTTCTTGTTTCTGTTAAATTTATTGTACTTCATTAAAAATGTTTGACCACATCAACTTGTTTGACTGTTTTGTTTTCAGACGCTAGCTTAGAAGAAATGTTGGTGTTTTACGTCCTCTCGACCCGGGAAGGCACATGTTTACCATTAAGATGTGTAAAATAAGGGAAAAAACATTTACAAGACGAACGTAGACTAAACACGGACAAGACATATAATGGAAATGGGGTACGGATATTCAGTAGTTGGCAAGTTAAAAAATCTTCTTTGAAAAGATTGGGAACCGAAGTTCGTGTTATCATATATATGTAAAAAAGTGTAATAGTACAAAATTTGTAATTAAGATTCTTGTATGTCGTCTGGCCCAGACCGAAACCATCGTAGTGATTAAAATTTAAGGGCTACAGATTTAAAAATCAAAACTTTATTTTATTATTAAAAGCCAACAATGGCCTTAAAATATTTTCAAAGTAGTATATGCAAATATTTATTTTGTTTATTTACAAAATTTCTGACTTATATTAACAGTCAAAGGACAAACGCCCTTCATTACGAAATAGCTTTAATTTTATTCACTCTATTAGTAGGTGTGTGGGTGCAACTTTTCCTGGTATACAAGGATTTCCTTTTTTTTTTTTCTTTACCAGAAAAGGAAGTTCCTTTTTTTTAATTTGTCAAACAAGATCTTTGTGTGTCTACTATATTTTTTAGTCACTTGTGTAAATTGTGGAAAAAAGCAAACTAAAATACCTTCATAAATCAATTTTTGCTTCAGCTGCAGGGAGACCTTACCCCTGGACCCCGGCCTTTCAGGGTTTTTTTTCATTTTGTGTCGTTGCACCCATGTAGTTTGTGCTTTGTCAATCTCATGCCTGACGTTACAAAGCGGTGACGGCTAAAGACAGGAGCATGAAAGAAGGAGGAAAGGAAGGAAAAAAGAAAAGAAAGGGTTAAAAATGAAGGCGGAAGTGGAAGTGGTGGGTTGCATGATGAGTGAGCAAGATAGCGGATGAATGATTGGGTGTGGTGTGACAGTGTAAATTTATGTTTCATACTTTTATTTAATATTTTTATTTTACCCGGTGGGAAGACAAGTTTCCATGTGCGTTGTACAATGCCAATTGGACAATAAAGAAACTTATGGCTATTGAAGGTTGTGGTGTGGTGTGGTGTGTGCAGGAGCACTTCATGCCGTCGCTGAACCAGGTTCTGGTGGTGAGGATGGTGGTCAAGTACCTGCACTACTTCGTCAACACCGCACCCCCCGCCCTCCTCACCTCCCCCTACCACCACCACCCCCGCCTGGACACCCCGCTCACCCACTTCAAAAGGTATGGCTCCCCCCCACCTGCGTGCGCATCTCGACCCTTCCAACGGAAGTGTCGCCATCTTAGTCCTTATTTGTGTGTAAACAAAGTGAAAATGTTATCTAAATGTGTAAAGAAAACATCCAGATGTTATAAATACAGTTTAGATAAGTTTCGAATTGGAACAGCCAAATACGCAGCATCGATCTGCCATTTTTCAAACAAAGTTAAGGACTAAGATGGCGGTCTCCCATAATATGGCACGCTCCTTGTGGCCGGATATGACGACACGTGGGTACCAGTCATACAGTCGACCCCCTCACGAACGGCCCTCTGATTTACGACCTCCCCTCTTTTAAGACCGAAATATGAATGACGGATCGTTTTTCTTCAAAACTTGCCTCCTCATTTACGACTCCCCCTCTAACGTGTCTTACGACCGTAAATCTTGTTGATTTTACGACCGATGCAACACATTCTGACAATTATCAGTTGCAAAAACGTATGATATCTATCCTTCTCGGCCTCAGTTCGAGCCGACGCACAGCTGGGGTACCACTGTTGTTAGCCAATGTCAATCTCGCGAGGGTCCGATCTCGCGAGATTTCGCGCTAATTCAAGCCGCGCTACTCCGGATGTTTCATTCAAGAATGGCGGAGAAAGCACAGTGTAGCGATGTGGGTAAAAAAAGGAAACGTGTGACGCTCACTCTTGAGCAAAGGGTGAAAGTAGTGAGGAGACATATGCTTGTGCTGTGCGTCATATACGGTGTAGTGAGTGCATTGTTTTGGTCACCCCTGATTTAAGACCCCCCTCTTTTACGACCGATTTTTCAAGATTTTTTGAAGGTCTTAAAAGAGGGGGTCGACTGTAACAGCAATGGTCTCCATGCACGTTGCATTCTTCACTCTTCAGGGCTTCTGATAAGCTGATGTTTCTTAGGGTCCCAGGGACCCCTTCATCAGATTTAAAACGAGTCCCAGGCTAACTTCAGTGGGTCCCCTGTACCACATCAAGAAACATGTCTATAAACATGTACAAATACACTTATTACACATACCTCAAATTCGGCGATTGCTCTCTGCCGCAAAGTCAGCACAAGTATCCACATCTTTCTCACTTTCTTTGCGCTTTCCAGGCACTAACACCCACGAATTTAAAGACATTTTGTTGTTAGTCGAGTAGCGCAAAACGCTTTTTTCCGGTACAGCGAGAGGCATCATGGGAAAGGGAAAGTTTTATAATTAAGGGAAGCAACTCTCGCATCATAGCAGACGATGCCTGTGGCCGACTTTCAATGTTAGACAGTGTCTTTATATTTTTGTATTCGTTTTTCATGATTTTTTGAGTGCGTCCCCAGGGACTCGCTTGACAAACATTCAATGCGTCCTTTTAACTTTCAATGCATCAGGGACGCTAGTTTTTGCGTTATCAGAAGCCCTGCTCTTTCCCCTTGGCAACTCACATTACTCGCAAGTAGTCTTATGACTGGCAGATCACTGTGCTCCCATGGGGAAAGAGTGAAAAGTAATAACTTGTGTTCAGACCTAAAGGGTGTTTATTGTTTTTTTCTGGCATGCACCGGACGTTTGGTTTTTGAAGAGGCCCAAAATGTGGCTTCCGGGTTTTTTAAGTGGCCCAAAATGTGGCTTCCGGGTTTTTGGAGTGGCCCAAAATGTGGTTTCTGTTATTTTGGAGTGGCCCAAAATGTGATTTTGGGAGTGGCCCAAAATGTGGCTGCTATTTTTTGGAGTGGCCCAGAATGTGGCTTCCAGTCTTTTGGAGTGGCCCAAAATGTAACTTCCAGTCTTTTGGAGTGGCCCAAAATGTGGCTTCCGTTTTTTGGGAATGGCCCAAAATGTGGCTTCTGGTTATTGGAGTGGCCCAAAATGTGGCTTCTGGTTTTTGGAGTGGCCCAAAATGTGGCTTCCAGTTTTTGGAGTGGCCCAAAATGTGGCTTCCAGGTTTTGGAATTGGCCCAAATGTGGCTTCCCGGTTTTTAGAGTGCCGAAAATGTGGCTTCCGGTTTTTAGAGTGCCGAAAATATGGCTTCCGGTTTTTAGAGTGCTCGAAAATGTGGCTTCCGGTTTTTGTAGCATTATTTGGGTTGAAGAAAGGTACCATACGGACTATAAGGCGATACTTTATTTGTGGCCCAGACTGAGACCCCCCCCCCCCCCTTACCAATTTATAATATGACTAACAATGCAGTAAGAAAGTATAATTATATATATAATATATCCGTATACAAACTTAATTGAAAGTTAATATACTTGCCATGTTGAGTTCCCCATACATCTTTGATATATCATGATTGCTTTTCGCATGTGATTTTACATGTATGTCTGTGTGCTGATATTCAATGTCTCAAATGTAAATAATTCCACTGTGCTTTAAAAAAAATGATTAATAAAAAACATTTTTTAAGTATAATTACTAGGCATGAAAACAGCTCCGCCGTCTCGGACAAAAATTTATCAATTGAAAGAATTTCCGCCGAAAAAAAGTCATCCGCCGAAAATGCGATCGCAATGTTATTCTCAAACGGTGTGGTCCGTAATTGGTCAAGTGTACGCTTGTGGTCGAGGAGTCAAAATGGCCGGTGTATCGCCCGCGGATGATGTGCTTAAGTGTTTAGTGTTTAAGTTAGGCTGTGAAATGAACACGTGCCCCCTCCTCCCCCCCGCTCAACAACAAATTCGGGAGATGCGATTCATGAAGTTGGGTTTGGACGGTAAGTTGTACCTGTGTGTGCTGCCTTAGGATTTATCTGCTGGCAAATCTCTTTTTTGGGGGAACATTAGTTTTCATGCCTGTGATCAGTTTAATTTTGTGTAAAATTTGGGGGGATGGGCCTCCTTATAAAGTGCGTCTTATGGTCCAAAAAATATGGCACTCTTAAGAAGGAAGAAGAAGGGCTCTTGAGAGAACTACTCTCGAGAAGAAACAGAAATACTTTTGAGAAGAACAAGAAGAAGCAAAAGAAGAAAAGAAGAAGAAGAAGATGAAATATTAAATTGATCTTGGGAAGAAGGAGTAGAAGAGGAAGAAGATGAAAGAAGAAGAAGAAGATGAAATATTAAATTGATCTTGGGAAGAAGGAGTAGAAGAGGAAGAAGATGAAAGAAGAAGAAGATGAAATATTAAATTGATCTTGGGAAGTAGGAGTAGAAGAGGAAGAAGATGAAAGAAGAAGAAGATGAAATATTAAATTGATCTTGGGAAGAAGGAGTAGTAGAGGAAGAAGATGAAAGAAGAAGAAGATGAAATATGAAATTGATCTTGGGAAGAAGGAGTAGAAGAGGAAGAAGATGAAAGAAGAAGAAGATGAAATATGAAATTGATCTTGGGAAGAAGGAGTAGTAGAGGAAGAAGATGAAAGAAGAAGAAGAAGATGAAATATTAAATTGATCTTGGGAAGAAGGAGTAGAAGAGGAAGAAGATGAAAGAAGAAGAAGAAGAAGATGAAATATGAAATTGATCTTGGATGAGGAAGAAGGAGTAGAAGAGGAAGAAGATGAAAGAAGAAGAAGAAGAAGATGAAATATTAAATTGATCTTGGGAAGAAGGAGTAGTAGAGGAAGAAGATGAAAGAAGACGAAGCTGGAGAAAAGACCCACCACACCACGTGTCAAAATCACGGTTTTCATGTGTTTTCCCTCTTGTAGCTGGTAAGAAATCTTAAGAAATCTTCCTAGCATAAGAGGGAATGTGACACGTGACGTGGGGAGGTCTTTAAGGTTTGTGGTGTGAGTATTGACTCGGAGAGATGTGCGTCCACAGCTGGCCAGGAGAAGGGGGTGAGGTGAGGTGGGGCGGGTATGAAGATCTGTGGAAGGGAAAGGGTGCATGGTGAGGGGGGAAGGGGGGAGGGAAAATAAAGGGCTGCAGAGAGGAGTTGAGATGGGGGGAGGGAGGTTGGGGTGGTGGTGGTGGATTAGAGCAAAAAGCAGATGGGGTGCTGAAGGTTGAACTGAAGGGGTGGGTGGCTTAGAAGGGCACTGGGGAGGGGGGTTGCGCGCGTGTGTGTGTGTGTGTGCGCACATGTATGTGTGTGTGTGTGCACACATGTAGTGTGTGTGTGTGTGTGTGTGTGTGTGTGTGCGCACATGTGTGTATGTGTGTACGTGCACATGTGTGTGTGTGGATAGAGTAGCAGATGTGCGAATTGGAGGGCTGCATAATAATTGCACTGTCATCATCCATAAGTTTGGATGAAGGGGATAAGATCAAGAAGAGAGAGAGAGAGAGAGAGGGGGGGGGGGGGGGGGGGGGGTGGGGGGTTGAATTAATCTGATTCACTGTGCATTCTTAGGTTTGGGGGCCCCTATAGAAAAATATTTTCAAGATGGCTAGGAGGGGATCAAAAGATAAAGCAAAAAGGAGAGAGAGGGAGAGAGAGAAAGAAAGGGAGTGAGGGAGAGAGAGGTTCATGAAATGGCATCGGCTGCCGATGTGGTGATTTCTGATTGGGGGCATCTGGTGGCGGCTCTATCGTGTGCCGCATTCCGATTGGTTAAAGTTTTTTTGTCGTGTAATCGGTAGTGAACTTCGGGAAAGGTTGCAAACGCGTGATCAGCACTCGTGTTGGATTGCGATTGGCTGTAAAGTAAGTCTTGGCGTTTGATCAATGCTAGCTGGCGTTAAACAAACTGCCTTGAACCAGTTCCGTTATGATTTTTTTTTTTTCTTAAAAAAAAAAGAAGACAAAAAATGGTTTCTCGCTTTCCCAATTTTCTTCTTGATCTCTTTGTATTGCCAATCTGCTTTTAATGAAATATGTTTTGTGTCGACTTGTTTCTCTATTGAATGTGAAGCACGCTCGCTGCTCCTCATCCTGGCCAGAATTGTTGTGTCAGATTTCCTGACAACGGCAGTTTGGAAGAGTTTATCAAATAATATTTTTCAGCTTTTTGTGGGGGGATGGGGGGGGATGTGTAGATGTATGGTTACATGATGCATTACATATCATTGAAGTTAGAAGTTTGTTTCTTTGTTGTTGTTGTTTTAGTTTAAAGTTTTCACTCATTTGCTGGGCAAGTAGATCAGAAATTTGATAAGCACACCAACAATTTGTTGTTGTTGTTGTTGTTGTGTGTGTGTGTGTGGGGGGGGGGGGGGGGGGGGGGGGTGGGGGGGGGGGGGGGGGGGGGGGGGGGGGGGGGGGGGGGGGTGGGGGGGGCAATTGTTACACTAACAGAAAAGCTTTTATTTTTACACTAACAGAAAAGTTTTATTTTTCTCTTTGAATAACTCGGGAGGGGGTGGGGTGGGGGGGAACAAAATCGATTGGCAAGGTTGTAGTTTGGACACCCCGCATGAATTTTCCCAGTGACAAATATCACTGAGAAGCAACACGTAAGCATGAGGGGGAGGGGAGGGGGGGGGGGGTTATGTAAACTACATGTTTGCCCAACAGTGATAAGTATCGGTGGTTTTGTGTTTCCCCACAATCAATCTGTTGATGGATTGGTGGGTCTGTCAGTCAATCTGTTGATCGATTGGTGGGTCTGTCAGTCAATCTGTTGATTGATTGATGGGTCTGTCAGTCAATCTGTTGATTGATTGATGGGTCTGTCAGTCAATCTGTTGATCGATTGGTGGGTCTGTCAGTCAATCTGTTGATCGATTGGTGGGTCTGTCAGTCAATCTGTTGATCGATTGGTGGGTCTGTCAGTCAATCTGTTGATCGATTGATGGGTCTGTCAGTCAATCTGTTGATCGAATGGTGGGTCTGTCGGTCAATCTGTTGATTGAATGGTGGGTCTGTCAGTCAATCTGTTGATCGATTGATGGGTCTGTCAGTCAATCTGTTGATCGAATGGTGGGTCTGTCAGTCAATCTGTTGATTGATTGGTGGGTCTGTCAGTCAATCTGTTGATTGATTGATGGGTCTGTCAGTCAATCTGTTGATTGATTGATGGGTCTGTCAGTCAATCTGTTGATTTGTAAATCAGTTTTTTAGTCTCTCCTTATCAGTGAGTCCCTCTTTCTCCCTTTAAATCTGTCTATTGTTCAATCAATATCTCTCTCTCTCTCTCTCTCTCTCTCTCTCTCTCTCTCTCTCTCTCTCTCTCTCTCTCTCTCTCTCTCTCTCTCTCTCTCTCTCTCTCTCTCTCTCTCTCTCTCTCTCTCTCTATTGATTGATGTCTAATCCCAGTGGTGGTGACTGCTGTGTGGTTGTCACTGTGTGTTGTATTGTGACGATGGTGGTGCCCCGGCCCTGCACACAAATGACATCATTGATAAATCTGTCTGTCTACTGTCTCTGTCTTTCGTCTGTCTCACTACCCTCTCCCCTCAACCCTCTCTGTGTCTCTCTCTCCAATGTAAACAATTGCATGATGTGTTTCTTTTGAAATTTTTGTGTTATATTCTTGATGTGACTTGTGCCAGAGGCCTTAACATGAAAATAGTTTTTTGACTTTGACTTTTGACTCTCTCTTTCTCTCTCTCTCTCTCTCTCTCTCTCTCTCTCTCTTTCTCTCTCTCTCTCTCTCTCTCTCTCTCTCTCTCTCTCTCTCTCTCTCTCTCTCTCTCTCTCTCTCTCTCTCTCTCTCTCTCTCTCTCTCTCTCTCTCTCTCTCTCTCTCTCTCTCTCTCTCTCTCTCTCTCTCTCTCTCTCTCTCTCTCTCTCTCTCTCTCTCTCTCTCTCTCTCTCTCTCTCTCTCTCTCTCTCTCTCTCTCTCTCTCTCTCTCTCTCTCTCTCTCTCTCTCTCTCTCGTTCTCTCTCTCTGTCTCTCTCTCCCCTCACTTTTACCCCTCCCCCCCCCCCCCTCTCCTTTGTATGTCTGTCTGTCTCCTTTGTATGTATGTAGCTAACTGCTCTGCGATGTGTTGTGACAGGACGGTGGTGCCTCAGCTAGTACAGAAGAAGTTGTACTGGTTCCTGCGACACGCCTTTGACCGATGGCCTCTCGACTGCTACTTCAGAATGGTCAGTTCATTCCCTGTGGGCCATCTGGCCTCTCTGTCACATAGTAGTTAGGTTAGGTTAGGTACTTTATAGTCACAGAGGCATCTCTGTCAACATCGGGTTGCTCCCACCTGGAGAGCGCGTCGCAGCCAGAGGCGCGCCACCCATTTTTGGGGTTTTTTTGGCATGCGATTTTTTGTGTGACTGATGAGGAAGGAAAGGGTGGGTGGGGGGGTAAAATTTGACCAAATGACAACTTTTTCGTTGCCACTGGGTTTAACGTGTGCTAAGTGCATGGGCACACGGGACCTCGGTTTATCGTCTCATCCGAAAGACTCCACATTCAGACCGTAACTTCGTAAGGCCTAGTGCAAAGTGAGAGGAAAAATCCCCTGTACCCAGGTTCGAACTCGGGTTTACTTGACACGAAGCGAACGCATAGTAGTAGTAATAGTAGTAGTAGTGATAGTTATGGCCTTTCACTCAAATAACTTTCATCACTGGTTGACATTAGCATGTAGAACGGGCCAATAGTAAAAGAGAGCTGAACAGCACTGCAGATGTTCTACAGTATTGGAATGTCATGGTACAGCTTAGTGTTTCGTGGAAGACTATGACTCTCTAACTAGGGGGGCATTTGCACCGGCTCTGGTGCTGCAGCCAATGGGATTGGTTGGCCTTTGGGGACCTTCCCCAACGCCGACTCTCGTCCTCAAATCCCCTTGGCCGAGAGAGTGGGGATGTACCCTGGGCAAGGCTTCTCCACTACATATAAGCAAATTGTAGCCCAGCCCGCCGGAATAGCAGCTGCCCCCTCTGCTATCTGGCAGTCATTGTCGGAAGCGACGGACAGGCAACACAAACAGTAGTACTATTACTAGTAGCTATAAAGCATAAAAAAAAAAAGAAAAAAAGAAAAAAATTACCACAAAAAAATAGCTATAATGATCTTTATTGAACATCTGTTCTTGCAGATTGAAAATTTCTTACTAGTGAAGTTTTCAGGCATGGTAGACCTCCACGAATCGTGGAAAATCCGTGAAACAGTTTGAAACAAAATTATTAAAAAATGCATTGAAATGGCATGAAAAAGTGAAAATTTCACTCTCATTTATTGAATTTGATTGAATTTTCTTCGGCCCCCTGGACCCCCGGCCATTTTCCTTGAAAACCACTTTGCCCCCACTACCATGCCTGAGTTTGAAACTGATGAAATTTTGGACTGCAGCCATTTCAAAGCCTTTGATTGTATGGTGTCACCTCCTGTCTTTGGTGCTCTGTAGTGTGCTTTCAAATACGGCATTGACTAATGAACAGAAGGGCTGTTTTAACTGAGTAGCGTGTGGGGGGTTTCTGCCACAAAGAAGAAAATAGCTGTCAAACGACATCGAAACATGCAAAAGGGACGGCTTGTCCGTCACAATGTTGTCCGTGTATTTGTCTTAACACTTGAAACCCCGATTAAAATGACGACTCTACTCCCTGTAACCACCAAATTAATGTTGGTAAACTGGGCCCGAAATGGGGTACTTTGTTTAAAACAATATTAAAAAATAACTACTTGATGGATTGACTTCAAATGTTCAGGGTTTGTGTATAAATGAAGAATGTTTAACTTGCAATGTTTTTTTTGTTATGTGATATTTTTGATTTTTTGATATTGCAATTTTAACTCCAAAATACATAACGAAGTGGGTGTACGGGGGCGGTTTTAGACGGCTTGGTAGGAGAAAGCAATGGATGTCATGGGCGGAATCAGGCTATAAGGGGCTTAAAAAGTTAAGATAGGGCTTCATACAAGTTTTCCTGTTGCCCTGTCTTATGATTACTGATTTTTGCATGTGACTGATTGAAAAGACAAATGCTATTTAAGCCAAAAGGGCCAGCCGTTCATGTTTGCTATGGAAGAAAACGAAAGATCGACCTTCATACCTCTTTTGAACATTGCTCTAGTGACTCGGCATAGCAAGAGGAGGCAAGTGGACGATATGCAACTAAATAAGCTATATTTTCTGGCCATGTTCCTGAAAGTCAGCGTTTGTTCCTGATTTCTAAAGGGTTTTGTTCGTGAAAATCGTAAAATAGGGTAGGCGTGTGTGTGTGGTCTGTCCATCTATCTTACATGTGTATAAGTGTGTGTGTGTGGTCTGTCCATCTATCTTGCATGTGTATAAGTGTGT
>CM065702.1:46776785-46829285 GCA_017654935.2 Phymorhynchus buccinoides | reverse complement strand
CCACAGGCAGGACCCCAAGGAGCGCAGGGTGGAGGGCACATGGTAACTTGACCATACATTTTTCTGGGCACACCTTCTTCTTCTGCGTTCCCAGGCCAAAAGGCCATAATGGGTAAAGTACGTATGTGTCCGGTTTTCAGTTTCCACTGGTCTCCCCGCTGCGTACAGCCGACACATTCCAATTTCGGAGGAGCTCAAAGGAGAAAAATTAAAAGTCCACATTCCTGTCTTATGGAGTCTGTGGCTAGAAAAGTAATCCATACCACACCATACCACAGCATACTGACCACAGTCCACAGTCCTGTCTTATGGACACATGCTGTTTCAGGCAGGGCTTTGTGGAGGACAGCCTGCTGTTGTACACTGTGCTGTTGATGTGTGCTGTTTCAGGCAGGGCTTTGTGGAGGACAGCCTGCTGTTGTACACTGTGCTGTTGATGTGTGCTGTTTCAGGCAGGGCTTTGTGGAGGACAGCCTGCTGTTGTACACTGTGCTGTTGATGTGTGCTGTTTCAGGCAGGGCTTTGTGGAGGACAGCCTGCTGTTGTACACTGTGCTGTTGATGTGTGCTGTTTCAGGCAGGGCTTTGTGGAGGACAGCCTGCTGTTGTACACTGTGCTGTTTCAGGCAGGGCTTTGTGGAGGACAGCCTGCTGTTGTACACTGTGCTGTTTCAGGCAGGACTTTGTGGAGGACAGCCTGCTGTTGTACACTGTGCTGTTGATGTGTGCTGTTTCAGGCAGGGCTTTGTGGAGGACAGCCTGCTGTTGTACACTGTGCTGTTGATGTGTGCTGTTTCAGGCAGGGCTTTGTGGAGGACAGCCTGCTGTTGTACACTGTGCTGTTTCAGGCAGGGCTTTGTGGAGGACAGCCTGCTGTTGTACACTGCTGTTTCAGGCAGGGCTTTGTGGAGGACAGCCTGCTGTTGTACACTGTGCTGTTTCAGGCAGGGCTTTGTGGAGGACAGCCTGCTGTTGTACACTGTGCTGTTTCAGGCAGGGCTTTGTGGAGGACAGCCTGCTGTTGTACACTGCTGTTTCAGGCAGGGCTTTGTGGAGGACAGCCTGCTGTTGTACACTGTGCTGTTTCAGGCAGGGCTTTGTGGAGGACAGCCTGCTGTTGTACACTGTGCTGTTTCAGGCAGGGCTTTGTGGAAAACAGCCTGCTGTTGTACACTGTGCTGTTTCAGGCAGGGCTTTGTGGAGGACAGCCTGCTGTTGTACACTGCTGTTTCAGGCAGGGCTTTGTGGAGGACAGCCTGCTGTTGTACACTGTGCTGTTTCAGGCAGGGCTTTGTGGAGGACAGCCTGCTGTTCTACACTGTGCTGTTCCTGGAGCTGCTGCCCCGCCTGGCCCGCATGGACCTCACCTCCCCACACAGTGCCTACGTCCTCTTCAGACTCACCAAGGTAGGCACCTGTGTGTGTGTGTGTGCATGGACCTCACCTCCCCACACAGCGCCTACGTCCTCTTCAGACTCACCAAGGTAGGCACCTGTGTGTGTGTGCATGGACCTCACCTCCCCACACAGCGCCTATGTCCTCTTCAGACTCACCAAGGTAGGCACCTGTGTGTGTGTGTGTGTGCATAGACCTCACCTCCCCACACAGCACCTACGTCCTCTTCAGACTCACCAAGGTAGGCACCTGTGTGTGTGTGTGTGCATGGACCTCACCTCCCCACACAGCGCCTACGTCCTCTTCAGACTCACCAAGGTAGGCACCTGTGTGTGTGTGTGTGCACGGTCATCGTTATCTTTCTTGTGGCGCGACTCCTTCGCTGCCTCCTGGCTGATGTTATTCCATTTTCATTTGTATTGTGCGTATTATGCTATTATTACTTTTATGCAAATGGTTGGTTTAAGCTATGTATGTGTGTGTGTGATGGGGGTAAAGGCATGTGTTAGGGCAGAGATTTTTAATATGTGTATGGGGGAGGCGGTGGTGTGTGTGTGCGTACTTCCATGTGTTTCATTTTGCACTTTAGTACTATCGTATCTATTATATTTATTTCATGTAAAGAAAATTGTCTGTGCAGGATGTTTTATTATAGACAAAAGTTTGTGAATGGCGTGTGTCTTATTATTCTTAGCTTTATGTTTTATGTGCATGCCAGTCAAAAAATTTCTTTATCTTTTAAAGGCAATAAAGCATTGATTGATTGATTGAAGCCATGTACAGTTTGTGCACACATGAAAAAAAAATTCCGCGCCAAGCAGTAAGTTTTAATTTGTTGAAGACATCACATGATCAGAGTTTAACGCGGTGACAGCCCTGCTATGTGGCCATGGTTATCAACAATGGCTGTAAGCAACGTGACCTAAGTTGACTGGGCAGGTTTCGCTTTAATCTTCATTTCTTCTTCTTCTTCTTCGTTCGCTCAGACAGTTTCCTGTCATATGAGCGTAGATGCGTCATGCTGCCGTTATGTGCCTAACTAAGAAATAGTTAGGCCCAGCATGTCCGACTAAGTTGACTGGGCAGGTTTTGCTTTTATCTTCATTGGATTTGCCTGCTTGTTGCAACTTTGTGTGTGTGTGTGTGTTTGAGTCAGAGTGTCCTGACAATGGAATTGGTGTGTGTGTGGGGGGGGGGGGGGGGGGGGGGGGGGGGGGGGGGGGGGGGGGGAGGGGTGGGGGGGGCGACCCCCAGGGGGGGGGGGGTCTATTCTGGAGGACTGGGTTGAAATGTGTTTATTGTGGAGAAGCCTTGTCCAGGGTACATCCCCACTCTCTCAGCCAACCAAGAGGACAGCTAATGTTAAGGAAGGTCCCCAAAGGCCAACCAATCCCTTCACCTGCAGCATTCAGAACCGGTGCAAATGTTCCCTTCGCTTAGTTTTAAATCAAATTTGTGGAAAGTTTGAACAGCACCGAAGGATCGATCCTTTTTTTTTTAAAGTCGTTGCTCAAGCTCTTTTTTTTTTTTTTTTTAAACCTCTGCATCGTTACAAAAGCAACATTAAGTATGTCTTAATATCTTTATTATAGCCAAGGATGAGACAAAGTTGTCCTGTTGGTAAAAATGTACACTGTGTCAGTGCTTTTCAGACTTTGTTTAATGCTTCTTAAATGCAGTGTGTACCATATTGTAAGGACTATCAGGCAATACTCAGACCTGCCTACCCATACGATTTTTCCATATTTTGTACACGATTTTGAGCCCCAGTACTGCAGTATGGAAAATGAATACGGCAAAAATTTGAACTTAAGTCTTCTAAGATCAGTCAAAATTGAGTGGTTTTCGTCATTTCGCATGGCGGTTTAATGTTCTGTAATGTTCCGTTTTGGGGTCTCCTTGCAAAATACGGAATTTTGAGAAAAAGTACGGAATTCTATTTTGTGGAGTACCTAAAAAAAGAAATTGGGGGTAGGCAGGTCTGAATACTGTTGTGTCAGACTGAGGATCCTGTGCCTAATAACACTGTAGCAGGAAACTAGAATAACAACATCAGAATTTGTCTGTAGAACTGTGGGGGGTGCGCTGTTTGATGAGATGCGCCTTATATAGTCTGTAAAATGTGATGGGTGTGGACACAGCGCAGACCTGTGTTGTTGACCACGCCTTATAGTCTGTAAAATGTGATGGGTGTGGACACAGCGCAGACCTGTGTTGTTGACCACGCCTTATAGTCTGTAAAATGTGATGGGTGTGGACACAGCGCAGACCTGTGTTGTTGACCACGCCTTATAGTCTGTAAAATGTGATGGGTGTGGACACAGCGCAGACCTGTGTTGTTGACCACGCCTTATAGTCTGTAAAATGTGATGGGTGTGGACACAGCGCAGACCTGTGTTGTTGACCACGCCTTATAGTCTGTAAAATGTGATGGGTGTGGACACAGCGCAGCCCTGTGTTGTTGACCACGCCTTATAGTCTGTAAAATGTGATGGGTGTGGACACAGCGCAGCCCTGTGTTGTTGACCACGCCTTATAGTCTGTAAAATGTGATGGGTGTGGACACAGCGCAGACCTGTGTTGTTGACCACGCCTTATAGTCTGTAAAATGTGATGGGTGTGGACACAGCGCAGCCCTGTGTTGTTGACCACGCCTTATAGTCTGTAAAATGTGATGGGTGTGGACACAGCGCAGACCTGTGTTGTTGACCACGCCTTATAGTCTGTAAAATGTGATGGGTGTGGACACAGCGCAGCCCTGTGTTGTTGACCACGCCTTATAGTCTGTAAAATGTGATGGGTGTGGACACAGCGCAGACCTGTGTTGTTGACCACGCCTTATAGTCTGTAAAATGTGATGGGTGTGGACACAGCGCAGCCCTGTGTTGTTGACCACGCCTTATAGTCTGTAAAATGTGATGGGTGTGGACACAGCCCAGACCTGTGTTGTTGACCACGCCTTATATAGTCCGTAAAATGTGATGGGTGTGGACACAGCGCAGACCTGTGTTGTTGACCACGCCTTATAGTCTGTAAAATGTGATGGGTGTGGACACAGCGCAGACCTGTGTTGTTGACCACGCCTTATAGTCTGTAAAATGTGATGGGTGTGGACACAGCGCAGCCCTGTGTTGTTGACCACGCCTTATAGTCTGTAAAATGTGATGGGTGTGGACACAGCGCAGCCCTGTGTTGTTGACCACGCCTTATAGTCCATAAAATGTGATGGGTGTGGACACAGCCCAGCCCTGTGTTGTTGACCACGCCTTATATAGTCAGTAAAATGTGATGGGTGTGGACACAGCGCAGACCTGTGTTGTTGACCACGCCTTATAGTCTGTAAAATGTGATGGGTGAGGACACAGCCCAGACCTGTGTTGTTGACCACGCCTTATAGTCTGTAAAATGTGATGGGTGTGGACACAGCCCAGACCTGTGTTGTTGACCACGCCTTATATAGTCTGTAAAATGTGATGGGTGTGGACACAGCGCAGACCTGTGTTGTTGACCACGCCTTATATAGTCTGTAAAATGTGATGGGTGTGGACACAGCGCAGACCTGTGTTGTTGACCACGCCTTATATAGTCCGTAAAATGTGATGGGTGTGGACACAGCCCAGACCTGTGTTGTTGACCACGCCTTATAGTCCATAAAATGTGATGGGTGTGGACACAGCCCAGACCTGTGTTGTTGACCACGCCTTATATAGTCAGTAAAATGTGATGGGTGTGGACACAGCGCAGACCTGTGTTGTTGACCACGCCTTATATAGTCTGTAAAATGTGATGGGTGTGGACACAGCGCAGACCTGTGTTGTTGACCACGCCTTATAGTCTGTAAAATGTGATGGGTGTGGACACAGCCCAGACCTGTGTTGTTGACCACGCCTTATAGTCTGTAAAATGTGATGGGTGTGGACACAGCGCAGACCTGTGTTGTTGACCACGCCTTATATAGTCTGTAAAATGTGATGGGTGTGGACACAGCGCAGACCTGTGTTGTTGACCACGCCTTATAGTCCATAAAATGTGATGGGTGTGGACACAGCCCAGACCTGTGTTGTTGACCACGCCTTATAGTCCGTAAAATGTGATGGGTGTGGACACAGCCCAGCCCTGTGTTGTTGACCACGCCTTATATAGTCCGTAAAATGTGATGGGTGTGGACACAGCCCAGCCCTGTGTTGTTGACCACGCCTTATATAGTCAGTAAAATGTGATGGGTGTGGACACAGCGCAGACCTGTGTTGTTGACCACGCCTTATAGTCCATAAAATGTGATGGGTGTGGACACAGCGCAGACCTGTGTTGTTGACCACGCTGTATAGTCCATAAAATGTGATGGGTGTGGACACAGCGCAGACCTGTGTTGTTGACCACGCCTTATATAGTCAGTAAAATGTGATGGGTGTGGACACAGCGCAGACCTGTGTTGTTGACCACGCTGTATAGTCCATAAAATGTGATGGGTGTGGACACAGCGCAGACCTGTGTTGTTGACCACGCCTTATAGTCCATAAAATGTGATGGGTGTGGACACAGCGCAGACCTGTGTTGTTGACCACGCCTTATATAGTCAGTAAAATGTGATGGGTGTGGACACAGCGCAGACCTGTGTTGTTGACCACGCTGTATAGTCCATAAAATGTGATGGGTGTGGACACAGCGCAGACCTGTGTTGTTGACCACGCCTTATATAGTCCGTAAAATGTGATGGGTGTGGACACAGCGCAGACCTGTGTTGTTGACCACGCCTTATATAGTCTGTAAAATGTGATGGGTGTGGACACAGCGCAGACCTGTGTTGTTGACCACGCCTTATATAGTCTGTAAAATGTGATGGGTGTGGACACAGCGCAGACCTGTGTTGTTGACCACGCCTTATATAGTCTGTAAAATGTGATGGGTGAGGACACAGCCCAGACCTGTGTTGTTGACCACGCCTTATATAGTCTGTAAAATGTAATGGGTGTGGACACAGCGCAGACCTGTGTTGTTGACCACGCCTTATATAGTCTGTAAAATGTGATGGGTGTGGACACAGCGCAGACCTGTGTTGTTGACCACGCCTTATATAGTCTGTAAAATGTGATGGGTGTGGACACAGCCCAGCCCTGTGTTGGTTGACCAGCAGACTGTTGAAGTGACCAGGGGCCTTGGTTTGGTTTTCTTGCAGGTGTTCAGGACGCCAGGTCTGGCCAATCTCATCTCCAATGGTACGTACATGTACCATGATTTGTTTCTGTGTTGTAAAAAGTTGCCTGTATAGCACTGTTTCGAAATGAAACGGAAGTAACAGACGAGTTGTGTGCCCGTTAGGACACTTAGTTCCGGTTAGGAAATGCTGTAAGCACGGCATGGCTGCTCCGTTATTGAAATAGAGGGGTGTTTAATTGCTCAGTTATCAGTTTGTAGATTTAATAATATTAAGTCCTGTTTCATGTTTCTTTCTTAAAGTGTTTACATTCGTTGACTATAAACAGTTATGTTCTTATTTGTTTACTTGATGAGACCACATTAATACCCCAAGACTTGAAGACAAGAACAAAATATAGTTGTTGTTGAAGGTAGGTAACTTCCATTTTTTAATTCTAATTTTGAACCCGAACTACCCCAAACCGACTTCAAGACGAGACAGTAGGGAAAGATAACCCCAAAAGACCGAATTATGAACACAGTGCTATAAAAATAATACCCTACATTTGAAAAAGTCTAGAGAAACAAGCGCGGATTCACAATCGTTTGTGGCGTGCAACAATTGAAAACGAAACATAATTTTAAAGAGCAGCCTCAATTTGAAGTGCAGCCTCGATTTGAAGTGCAACAATTTTGGACCTACCGACAAAGTGAGTTATAGGTTTGTAGCTTGTGCCACAAACAAAAAAAGTGCGGAATCGCAATAGTTTGTGGCACGCGGTCTATTTTTACCACTCCAATCATGAGTCGCTTCCCCTGGCTTTTCAATAATTTTAATCTGTAAACCAGAATGTTATCTCTGAACCATTTCGTAACTTTTTATATCTTTTGGAAAACATTTAAAACTATGTATCCTACTTATACTCATCGAAAGAAGCACCGCATACTCGTCGTATCTGTTGTAGTGTCTGTATTACGTATGTTTATTATTTTGTACACTTTAAAAATACATCATTTTAAAGAGTAGCCTAAAAGAACAGCCAGGCTGAATGAAAGATCCGCGAAAGTGAAAATTTGACCCCCCCCAAAAAAAAAAAAATTCGGGGTAAAAATTTGCTCAGGTGCCTAAAAATTGTTGCGTTAAAACCTATGCAATCACTTCGCGGAACCGGATGTGAATGACTGATTAAGCAACTTCCCGCCGAAGTTAGCAGTGGTGCGCGGCCTAGCTCACACCACACGTGTCCAGATTTGTGATCCTGCTTCTTCTTCTTCTTCTTCATTTTGACGCCCAACTTCTTCATTTTAGTTTGAGTCGACATCTTTCAAATGAAATGCAGAATCGGTTGGATATTCTTCCGCGAAACTCACTTTGCCCCCACTACCATGCCTGATTGTGATGAGTGTATTTGGTTTGTGATGATGTTGTTGACAGCGGAACACTTGACATTATTGGACCGTAGACAATTGTGATGAGTGTATTTGGTTTGTGTTGATGATGTTGTTGACAGCGGAACACTTGACAGTATTGGACCGTAGACAATTGTGATGAGTGTGTTTGGTTTGTGTTGATGATGTTGTTGACAGCGGAACACTTGACAGTATTGGACCGTAGACAATTGTGATGAGTGTATTTGGTTTGTGTTGATGATGTTGTTGACAGCGGAACACTTGACAGTATTGGACCGTAGACAATTGTGATGAGTGTATTTGGTTTGTGTTGATGATGTTGTTGACAGCGGAACACTTGACAGTATTGGACCGTAGACAATTGTGATGAGTGTATTTGGTTTGTGTTGATGATGTTGTTGACAGCGGAACACTTGACATTATTGGACCGTAGACAATTGTGATGACTGTATGTGTGTGTGTATGTGTATGCCTATTTGCATGTGTGTGAGCGATTATTTGTTGTTGTTTTTGTTGCATTTCTTGCTTTTGATTTTTGTTGTCGTTAAGCGCATAGAGCTCCACATTTGGTGGAGGAGTGCGCTATATAAATGATTCACTATTATTATTATTATTTGGTTTGCATTGTTGATGATGTTGTTGACAACGGAACACTAGACAATTGTGATGAGTGTATTTGGTTTGCGTTGTTGATGATGTTGACAGCGGAACACTAGACAATAGTGATGAGTGTATTTGGTTTGCATTGTTGATGATGTTGTTGACAGCGGAACACTAGACAATAGTGATGAGTGTATTTGGTTTGCGTTGTTGATGATGTTGTTGACAGCGGAACACTAGACAATTGTGATGACTATTTGGTTCGCATTGTTTGTTTTGTTGTTGACAGCGGAGCACGAGGTGTGTGGGGTGAGCCTGGCAGTGCCGCTGAGCCACACGGCGGAGCTGGGGGGCAGCTACCTGTCTGCCAGCCGCCTGCAGCCCCCTCCCCCCACCCTGCCCCCCGCCCTGGCCGACATGGAGGGAGTGGGCTTCCAGTACACGGCGCTCTTCAGCGAAGCTTCACGCATTGCCGTAAGTCAGACTGTTCTGGAGAGGGTTGCCGTTTTTAGATGATTCTGATCTTATTAACTTATGTGTGTGTGTGTGTGTGGTTCATGAAAACATGGAGATTGTATGTATTTCGTTGCATATGGTACTCGCAAATTAAATTGTGGGGATACCAGGGAGGAGGGGTGTCCTTTGTACAAATAGTTCCCACACTTTCTGGAAGTTCTGTGTTTGTAACTTCCTAGATTCTAATCTGTCCCTCTCTTTGACTCGCTGTGTTTTCTTGTTGCTTACTGCCATCTACTATTTTTCTGCCTCGCCGATCCATTCTCCTGCCTTTTCTTTTAGCAAGAAACTCTTACGAAAGAATTTCTCCAAACCTAAGAAGGACATGCCGGGCCTAACTATTTTGTAGTCAGGCGCCTAATGGCAGCATGAGGCATTGACCACCAGGGGGCAGTCAATCCACTAGGGGCTTATCACGCGATTCTCTTAGTTGGGCGTAGTGAGAGAGAGAGAGAGGGTGGGACTCCTCCCTCTCTCTCTCTCTCTCTTTCTTTATCCCCAACTAAGAATACAGAGAGGATTAGCCCCACTCGAGGGTTATGACACCTGGCGGGCAAAAGAGCCTGCTAAGTCGCTCATTGACAGGAAACTGAGCGATCGAAGAAGAAAGGAAGAAGTCGATGTGTGTCAGTGTTTCCAATTTGTGCTTCCCTGAAGCACACAGATCCAGAAGGAACCCTTTAATTTCAGAGCTGTGCATCCCCAGGACGCACACGTTTTTTACAGACCAAGTTTAATCTCTCGCTCAGTGGATCTTTTAGGAGGAAGCCGCCCCCCTCCCCCCTTGTATTGAGTGTCCCTAAGTTTGTGTGTGTGTGTGTGTGAAAACAACACCACCAAACTAGAGGGGTTCGGACAAAAAGTAGTGTTCTACATGACAAGATTACAGTTAGCGTGTTTTTGTGTGTGTGTGTGTGAAAACAACACCAACAAACTAGAGTGGTTCGGACAAAAAGAAGCGTTCTACATGACAAGCTTACAGTTAGCGTGTTTTTGTTTTGTGTGTGTGTGTGTGAACTGAACACCTACAAACTAGAGGGGTTTGGACAAAAAAGAAGCGTTCTACATGACAAGCTTACAGTTAGCGTGTTTTTGTGTGTGTGTGAAAACAACACCAACAAACTAGAGGGGTTCGGACAAAAAGAAGCGTTCTGCATGACAAGCTTACAGTTAGCGTGTTTGTGTGTGTGTGTGAAAACAACACCAACAAACTAGAGGGGTTCGGACAAAAAGAAGCGTTCTGCATGACAAGCTTACAGTTAGCGTGTTTGTGTGTGTGTGTGTGTGTGAAAACAACACCAACAAACTAGAGGGGTTCGAACAAAAAGAAGTGTTCTACATGACAAGCTTACAGTTAGCGTGTTTGTGTGTGTGTGTGTGTGTGTGTGTGTGAAAACAACACCAACAAACTAGAGGGGTTCGGACAAAAAGAAGCGTTCTACATGACAAGCTTACAGTTAGCGTGTTTTGCAAATGTACCTTATTTAAGCGTTGCTTGGGGACCCGTAACAATTTGAAAAGGACCCTTACAATTTTCAAGAGAGGGTCCCTGGGACCGTGGCATTTTCTGGGTATGGGAAGCCCTGGTGTGTGCTGTGTCCAGATGAACGGCCTGCTTCACAAAGCCCTGGATGCCCACGCCGCGCTGACGGCGGTGCGGCCGTCGGAAACGTCCTCCGGCGGCTGGTGGGGCTGGCTCAGCGCCCTCTTCGGCGGGGAGGACGGAGGGGGGATGGACGCTCGCCGCACGCCCAAGTACCTGCAGCAGGCCGGCACCCACCTGGCAGACATCTTTGACGTGAGTGGTTGTCACTGTGTGCAGACCTGTTTACCCTCCCGGTTTTGCCGGAATTATTCCGTGAATTTGCAAAAATTCTGGATAAATTCCGGGTGAACGCTGAAAATCCTGGGATATCAAAAAAAAAGTCTATTATTTGTTTCCGTTTGTATGAAAAGACGCAAGGGTTGTAGTTTTGCGCCAAACATGTCGTCAGGCAAGTCAACCGCAGGCGGCAAGCGGCAGAAATCTTCGACAAACGACAGCAGTGATAGGGTGAAACGGCCAAAAGTGAAGCAGGAGTTTTCTCAAAAGTATTTGAAAGTGCCAGGCATAACATGCTCACGTTTGGGAGACGTGCATGCACACTGCAAGTACTGCAACGTGGACTTCAAAATTTCGCATGGCGGCATAAGCAACATTGCGATGTGAATTCTGGTGTTTTTTTCTCAAATTCCGGGTTTTTCTGTGGCCAATTCCAGGTTCATTATAAGGGTAAACAGGTCTGCTGTGTGCCAGTCTGTCCTGTCCCACCATCACTGCCACATGGCAGACATCTTTGACGTCAGTGGTTGTCACTGTGTGCCAGTCTGTCCTGTCCCACCATCACTGCCACATGGCAGACATCTTTGACGTCAGTGGCTGTCACTGTGTGCCAGTCTGTCCTGACTACCACTGGCTGATTAGATACATTTTGCGAAAAAGCTGGAAGAAGAAACCAAAGAGATGGGTGACCCCTCATTTGCATACATTGCACTCAACGAAATAGACTAGTAGTTGTGTAATTGGTTGAAAACGTCTCACAGACGATAGGGGGATACTCTGGCAATCATGTAGACTAGCACTCAGCCTTCATTTCTTGGTTCTATCCACTCCAGGTGGGAGCAACCCGAATTTCACAGAGACGCCTCTGTGATTATAATCAGGCATGAAAGAATTCCGCGTTTCGCGGAAAATCCGCGGAAATTTTTCAAAACTTCCGCGGAAAAAAACCCAATTCCGCGTAAAGGACCGATCTTGCCGTATTCTTATATCTTCAAGTCTCTATTTGGCGATTCTCAAACTGCAATTGTGCGAAGGAAGGCGAAATGAGTAGCTCCTGCTCAACAAAAGTAGCGATGAAAATGTGTGTGGAAGGCTATTTGTGGAAGGCTATTTTTGGACCCCCTCCTCGCTGAATAAAACTTGTGACGTGAGGGTAAGTGAAAAGGTGGTTGGAAAATTGTTTTGGGGGAACGTTGTGTACGTCTCCCCCCCCCACCCCCCCGTCAACAAAACATCGGACGAGGAAGTATTTTTCTCGGCTAAAAAAAAATGTAATTCTTTGATGCTTGTGCTGGGAAAAAAAATTGGGGGAACCCCCCCCCCGCTCAACAAAACTTCCGACGTCAGGTGGAAGGATTTCTCGGATGAAAAGTTTTCCTCTTTTTTGATCTTCATCCACTTTCATGCCTGATAGTGTGCCTAACCTAACCTAACCTATGGATTGTGTTGCAATCCCAGAGTTATTGTCCTTGGCGTTCGCCAGAAGTTTCTATTTGCATAGGGTTTCTGTGGAGTTACTGTTCTTTCCTTTTTGTAGATTAATTTACGCCTGAGTGCAATGTACATCGTTTCTCCTCACTGCTTCAAAATCAAAATTAAGTACAATGTACATCTAGTTGCATAGCCCTTCATTGCGAATCATTGGTATACTTGACACTGTTGTCAAAATAATATTAATACTTTCCTGCCGCGAACTTGCAATAAGCGGTGACATTTCCAGTTGATTTTGACACACAAACTTTTACGTTACCGGATGTTAGTGGAATGCACGTTATGTGATTTAGTGTATATTTTTGTGTGTACTGTGATGATTTATTACTTGTGGCGGTGCCATAGCCGATGAGGTTTAACCAAGGCGTGGTTACCGCTACACCTATCTGTATTGTTAAAACAAATCGGGACTTTACTGGTTTCAGTATTGTTCCCACCATATTTGTATTTACAAATGTCCCATATGTGTCTGATTCAGACCAAGAGGACGTAAAACACCATTTTCGTCGTGGTGTTAGTGGAAGGCAAAGAGACGTAATTTTTAGGCATTTGACGTCACCACGATAGATCCCGTAGCGTACACTCATGCAGTAAGAGTTGGTATTAACACAATCTATTCTAACCATACTGACCAACACTCAAAACACCTATCACTTGGAAACCATACATGCCAAAGCATGAAACGAAAGTAAAAGTGGGGAACCACTTCCTGTGGCTAGCTATGGGTTATGTCCCTTTAGCCCTTGCCACGTGGTTCCTGTGACCTTTCTAGTCACTTTCAATTTTACGACTGCAGCTGCCCAGGCCTCAGTGGGCCAGCGAGGAGGGTGGCGCCCCCTCTGACGGGTGGCGGGACTCCACCCTGGTGGAGGAGGAGGAGGACACCCCAGACTGCATCCACACACCCCAGGGGCCTCAGCTCACCGAACGCGGACGATACCAGGTAGTCTCACAGTGTTTTGTTGTTGTTTTTTTCTCTTCTTTTTTTGGCTCACATTGTTGATCACCCTATTTTATTGTGGACTTTTAATCTTGTGCAAAGACGACAGCCATTCTCTTGTAGAAAGTCTTCTAGCTCAGCTTGAACATTCACTGTGGACATTCTTTGCAGGCCGACATGCAGACTGAAGAGTCTTTCACAAGACGAACCAGCTGTCTTTGCATAGGCATTGTCTATCTCCCCCATTGGGAAAAAAAGTAAATCAGCACATTATTTTCTTTTCTTCTTTTCAGAACACAGAACAAATCGTAAAGTTAAAGTTAAAGTAATTGAGTTTGTTTCTTAGGTTCACAAATACATGCAATGGACACAAAAAAAGTTTTATTAAAGCAAATTATATATATATATACATAAGAGGAAAGTTTAATGGTGTGTTTGTTTTTTCTTCTTCAATTCTTGATCGTTTATCCTATCTTCAAAGTCAGACAGAGGGTCAGAATCGCCGCTAAATTTACAGCTAATATCTTCTTCTTCTTCGTTCCCGGGCCCTATGGCCATAATGGGTTAATGTACGTATCCGTCTAGTTTTCAGTTTTCGGCTGGTCGCTCCGCAGCATTTAGCCGACACATTCCGATTTCGGAGGAGCTCAAAGGAGAGAATTATTTTTGAAGATTTTGGTTTTTTTTAAAAGGGCAGGAGAATGGGCCTATAAGTAAGAAAATTAGTAGTTGATGCGAAGCAAAGGAAAAGGTAGAGTCAAAAAGTGATAGATCAGAGGAAGTTGCTAGCACAGAACTTCCAGAAGGTGGGGGAACTACTTATGCTGATAGACACCACGCACCCACCCCGGTAGCCCCACGGGGAGAGACTCGTGGAGGGGGGCAGGGCGGGGTCGTCCAGCTCCCCGTATGGAGGCACGAGGCATCCACCCACTGCCCCGGATCTAAGGCCAAAACTATGGACAACGATTTGCATCGTGGCATACCCCCATGTGTTTGGTAATGCTGCAGCTAGTTTGAGAGTCCTCCACAAACCACTAAGCTGTAGTATTTACTGTGGTGTGTTTCAGATGGCCAACAAGTTATTAATTTCTGATCGCTTCTCAGCCTTTTGACTAAGACAGTGATTCAGGAACATCAATTTTGTTTGATACCCTGGTTGGTTTGTTCAGCCCGTCGTACATGGCGAAAGCCGATACGCGACGTTAAACTGAACTTCCATGGCCAACAAGCTGTGCCATGACATCACATTTACTGGTGTGTTGCAGATGGTGAACAAGCTGTGACATGACATTTCCTGGTGTGTTGCAGATGGTGAACAAGCTGTGACATGACATGACATTTCCTGGTGTGTTGCAGATGGTGAACAAGCTGTGCCATGACATGACATTTCCTGGTGTGTTGCAGATGGTGAACAAGCTGTGACATGACATTTCCTGGTGTGTTGCAGATGGTGAACAAGCTGTGCCATGACATGACATTTCCTGGTGTGTGTTCCAGATGGTGAACAAGCTGTGCCATGACATGACATTTCCTGGTGTGTGTTCCAGATGGTGAACAAGCTATGACATGACAATTCCTGGTGTGTTGCAGATGGTGAACAAGCTGTGCCATGACATGACATTTCCTGGTGTGTGTTCCAGATGGTGAACAAGCTGTGCCATGACATGACATTTCCTGGTGTGTGTTCCAGATGGTGAACAAGCTGCGTCAGTTCCAGCACTGGCAGACAGGGGATCCTGACCTGCAGCCCATCCGCAGCTTTGAGAACGCCGCCCTGGTCCGCTTCTTCTACCGCCTGTGCTCCGCCTTCAACGCCCATGTCAGTGCCTGCAACGCTAGTGGCAGCATGGGGATTATATCTCACAATTTCAGTCCTTGGCATTTGGCTGTAATACAGACCTGTTTACCCATACGATTTGGGCGTATTTTGTACGCCTGTTTGTCATAAATACGACCAATATACGCCAACAAAATATCCGACTCATTATTTTTCAAACGTGCATATAATGCTTCCACGAACTTGCCGCACTGACTGCTGTGCGTATAGCCAGGAACTACTTTTTGTGTGTCAATGTCTCCGATTGGCCAAGAGCACCAGTTTGTAGTTCTCGTTTGCGAGATTCCGCGTGGTTTGGTGGCTGCCATTTTGTGTTTTCAACTCGGCGAGCGCGCGCGTGTTAAGAATGTGAAAAATGTTCAAAATGTCTAAGCGTCCTGCTTCAGAAGGACACAGTAGTTCTTGCTCAAAGTCCAAGCAAACCAAGCAGGATTTCCTAGGAAAGTGCAGTCGGTATGCTGGAATTGTGCCTTCCACCCTGGGGAAGAGATTTGCGCACTGCAAGTACTGTAACAGAGATATTGACGTTTCTCATGGTGGGCAGCACGATGTACACAAACATTGTGATACAAAACTCGGTAAAGGTAAAGATGTGCCATCCCCCCTGCATTTCTTCGTTAATTGCAATTTTCCGTTTTTGCCTTTCTTACCAAACATAAAGCTGTATTTTATTAACCTTTTTAGCTAATAACCTTTTTGGAATACTAACCCTAGCCCTAAACCTAACCCTACCCCCCCCCCCCCCCCCCCCGGGAAAACGCAATGAACCACGACTGTGACAAATGGCGCCGTGTACTGCAGTACATAGGGGGGGGGGGGGGGGGGGTCCTATTAGATAATGGCCTAGGGTTAGGGATAGGGTTAGTATTCCAAAAAGGTTATTAGCTAAAAAGGTTCATAAAATACAGCTTTATGTTTGGTAAGAAAGGCAAAAACGGAAAAATGGAATTAACCGAGAAATGCAGGGGGGGGGGGGGGGCACATCTTGACCTTTACCCAAAACTCTTATATAAAGATAATATGCTTTGTCTGCTGTGTTTCTCGATATTTCTTGGAATACTCCTATTTTGGAAAAAATACTCTTTTTGAAATTCTGAATACACTTTTCGTGATTTAGGGGTAAACAGGTCTGGTAATACTGCCACAGCGTCAGTAGGGTATCTTCCAAAGCAAACATTACCTCCCTCCTTACCCCCTAGCAGGTATGCTGCCCCTATACCCTGCTGAAGACCAGATAACAAGGCGGCGCCTGGCCTCTCCCCTGCTTTTCAGGTTTTCCAGGAGCCAGGCATGGGAATTGTCCGCGAATTGGCGGATTTCTGCGAGAATTTTTTTTGATGGCAAAGTTTTTGTTACTAAATACTTCAATTTTTATGATAATATTATATTGTAACGCTCAGGCATGAAAGAGTTCCGCTTTTCGCGGAAAATCCGCGTAAATTTTTGAAAACTTCCGTTGAAAAAAAAAAAATTCTGCGTAAATTAATGACCGATCTTGCCTTATTCGTATATGTACAAGTCTGTATTTGGCGATTCTCAAACTGGTTAACCGGAAGTCGCTTTAGTTCACTCGCTTCAAAGTTGCGCGAAGGAAGGCGAGATGAGTATCTCTCGCTCACGAAAAGCATCGATGTTAGTTGAAAATGTGTGTGGAAGGCTATTTGAGCTGACGAAATGTTCGGACCCCCTCCCCGCTGAATCAAATTTGTGACGTGAGGTAGGTGGTTTGAAAAATTGTTTTGGGAATGTCGCATAGTCCCCCCCCCCCGTCAAAACGTCGGACGATATGTGAAAATCCGGATGGAATGATTTGTGCTCGGCTGAAAAGAATTTCATTGTTTGAAGCTTGTAAGCTGTTCGCGTTTAAAAAAAATTTCGGAGGAACGTTTGCCTGCCCCCCCCCCCCCCCGCTCAACAAAACTACCGACGAGAGGTGAAAATCCGGGTGGAAGGGTTTCTCAGACGAAATTTTTTCCTCTTTTTTGATCTCCATCCACTTTCATGCCTGAACGCTGTAAAAATGAGGAGGGGGGGATTTTCAGAGTTTTTTGTCTCTGACAATACCTATGCCTGAGGAGCATCCATGCGTCAGTGAAAGCATTCGGGTTACATTCGCCAGAAGTTCCGTCTTCTGGATATCGGTTTACTGCCGCTTTAGCGTCAACAGGGTTTCTTCCAAAGCAAACAGAAAAAATCTGCTTTATTCTGTTAATGTTATTGACGTGAAATCAGCCAAAAGACTGACAATTCCTGCTTTCTTTTGTCACCAGCACTTGTCACTTAGCTTTGTGCTCTGCTTTCAAGGGGACCCTGTCAAACCCTATTGACTCTTCTAGTGCCCAGTATTTTCTGTTCTTTGTAACCTCTGCCAAGGTCTGTTTCCAGAGAAATAAACATGATCACCTGCTTTACTAAATGCGTTAAATGAACGGAAATGCACTGATGTAAGCTCTAAAGCTAGACAACCACGTGTCCAAAACGAAATTAGAACAGACCTGCCTTCCCATACGATTTTTCCGTATTTTGCACACGATTTTGAGCCCCACCACGGTAAATGGAAAATTAATACGGCAAAAATTTGAACTTGAGGTCTTCTAAGATCGGTCAAAATCGAGTGTTTTTCGTCATTTCGCATGGCGGTTTAATGTTCTGTAATGTTCCGTTTTGGGGTCTCCTTGCAAAATACGGAATTTTGAGAAAAAGTACGGAATTTTATTTCGTGGAGTACCTAAGAAAGAAATTGGGGGTAGGCAGGTCTGTTAGAACTAATGTCCCACATGTGTCGGCTGGACCGGGAGGACGTAAAATGTAATATTTGTTCCTTCACAACCACGTGGAAGATGTTTCCCGGCACCCACCTGGAACGCCGGGAATGACGTATAGACAACATCATGGCGCAATCTGCGCCTGGGGCAGTAGAAGAGTTAACTCACTCGGGGCGAATGAGCCTCATCCGGCTCATGGCTTGCACAACCGTTTAGGACGAATGGCCCGGATCCGGCTCATAAGAGTTTTCAAGAGGTTTTGATTTCTGGCGTGTAACCAGCTTTCTGGTGGGAAGTCATAACCTATTTTCAGTTTGCTTTGACCTTGCCCTTGAAATCAACCAATCATTGCAGACTTTACATTCAGCTTTGGTTGTAGAGGGGGGTCAAAGATCGGAATGTGAAATTTTCCTCATTTCTATGTGTTAGCTGTTTTCGTCAATAGGAGACAAACGACGAAGGTAAGGAATCTGATATTTTACGATCGTTTAGTGCATGGTGTTGCTCATCTTTTCTGAAAATATTGATGCCTAACTCTTCATAACTTGGTTTTGGTGATTATTTTACGAACCTAGTCAAATGCCCAGTCCCCACAGAACAAGGGGAAATAATTCGGCCAGTCCCGAGTGAGTTAAGATGAGTTTTTATGTAGCTTCGGGGGAGGGGGTGGGAGTGGGGAGGAGGCAGTAAAGAATTTATTATTGTGAATATATTGTTTCAAGTTTCAAAATTGTTCACTTTCCCCGTGCTCCGTTTTGCAGTTTTCTGAGGACATCTGGCGGCTGTACCGGCGGCGGGACCTGGCCGGGCGGCTGGCCAAGGTGTTCCTGGCCCCGCCCCTCTCCCCCTCCCAGCCAATCCGCTCGCCAGTGTCACAGGGCGTGGCCAGCGACCTGCGCATGCCCCGGGTCAGCCTGCGGGTGCTGGCGTCCTACCAGACCCTGGGTCTGCTGGTGGCGGCCTACCTGCTGCTGCACTGCTGGCTGGCCCTGGGGCCCCTGGGCTACGGCCTCCTCCTGCTCGCCGCCACGCTGCTCTACGGCCTGCTCAGGGCCCTCTTCACTCCCGCCCAGGTGTGATGAGGCCACGGGCGGCTGCTCTTCAGTTTGGGCCTGGAGGGTCAGGTTTTGACATTGAAGGGCAGTACCCCTTTCTCGCTTTGTTCTCATTTTGTCTCTTTCATGGGTGCTTCTCTTCAGCCTGAGGGCCTGAAGGTCAGGTTTTCTTGAAGAGCAACCTCCCTTTCTCACCTTCCCATTTATTTTGTCCCTACCACCTGTCACTGTCCCTGTCAGGCCTCAGCTTTGTACTCTGCTGTAAGGACAGTCTGTCAGATCCCTTTACCATAGATTTGTCCCTACCACCTGTCACTGTCCCTGTCAGGCCTCAGCTTTGTGCTCTGCTGTAAGGACAGTCTGTCAGATCCCTTTACCATAGATTTGTCCCTACTACCACCTGTCACTGTCCCTGTCAGGCCTCAGCTTTGTACTCTGCTGTAAGGACAGTCTGTCAGATCCCTGTACCATAGATTTGTCCCTACTACCACCTGTCACTGTCCCTGTCAGGCCTCAGCTTTGTGCTCTGATGTAAGGACAGTCTGTCAGATCCCTTTACCATAGATTTGTCCCTACTACCACCTGTCACTGTCCATGTCAGGCCTCAGCTTTGTACTCTGCTGTAAGGACAGTCTGTCAGATCCCTTTACCATAGATTTGTCCCTACCACCTGTCACTGTCCCTGTCAGGCCTCAGCTTTGTACTCTGCTGTAAGGACAGTCTGTCAGATCCCTTTACCATAGATTTGTCCCTACCACATGTCACTGTCCCTGTCAGGCCTCAGCTTTGTACTCTGCTTCAAGGACAGTCTGTCAGATCCATTTACCATAGATTTGTCCCTACCACATGTCACTGTCCAAGTCAGGCCTCAGTTTTGTACTCTGCTTCAAGGACAGTCTGTCAGATCCATTTACCATAGATTTGTCCCTACCACATGTCACTGTCCAAGTGAGGCCTCAGCTTTGTACTCTGCTTCAAGGACAGTCTGTCAGATCCATTTACCATAGATTTGTCCCTACCACATGTCACTGTCACTGTCCATGTCAGGCCTCAGCTTTGTACTCTGCTGTAAGGACAGTCTGTAGATCCCTGTACCATAGATTTGTCCCTACCACTGCCCATGTCAGGCCTCAGCTTTGTAATAATAATAATAATAATGGGAATTTATATAGCGCTCTTTCTCACATGAGCTCAGTGCACTTTACATTGATAACAAGAACATTAAAGGCAAACAAGTAATGAATGATTAGAAAGTAAAATAAACACGATGATTGCACGCAACGTTCTCACACACACACACACACACTGTATCATGCCTCAGCTTTGTACTCTGCTTCAAGGAGAGTCTGTAAAATCCATGTAAAATAGCATTTTTCCTTCAGCTCCGGGGACGCGTTGCCAAACTCCCCCCTCCTCCCCGCCCTATGCTGCCCCTGTATTCCTCAAGGTGCTAGGGGACTAGGCGGTCCTTGGACCCCCCCCCCCCCCGGCCTTTCAGTTGTTCCAGGATTTTGTAGAAGCACCCATGGACGATCTCTTCTGCTGGGTGTCCAGGACTAGAATGATACGTGGCAGCAGGAACACGTGTGAGACGAACGATGTTACTTTTATAACTACAGGATTGTGTGTGCCTTGTGTCTCTTGATGGGAATGTCGATGGAAAAAGGTGTACATTAAAAGTATGTGTGTGAATGGTAGTGTTTTGATGCAAATGTTCTAAATGAATATATATTTTAAATCAGCAAGATGTGAGTGTATGTACAAGATACTGAATTTAGAGATTTGCAGTTGTGTGTTTGTGTCCATATAATATTTTATTATGACCATGATTGTGCGAGTATGAATGTGGTGAACGGTGGTGCTGATAGAAATGAGTGGCGTGAATGTGTTCAGGATGAAGAATGTTCAAATCAAAACTAAGGGTCTGGTGCTGATGCTATTTCAAATTGATGCTACGGTATGTCGTGGAAGTTATGCTTAACTCATTCAACATTGGCCGATTGCTTCCCTTTACAACCGTTCAACACGAATGTACGCTATTTCATACATAGTGTTTAACCATTCACAATTCACAACTCCGCGAAGCCATGCAACCCAAACTGGTATAAAAGTGTTCCTCTACGGTCCCTTAATAGTTTTCAACCTATTAAATCACTTCTAGTCTATGTTTAGGACGGCAATGAATGCAAATGAGTCACTACCCCTCTCTTCGTCTTTGTCATGCTTTTTAAAAAATCTGATAATAATAAAAAATTTACTTTGGAATGATAACATATGCTAGCTTTTATTATTATAAACAATATCGCAAATTTCCAAAACTGTACCGTTAAGCATTATTTTAAAAATAATTTGTATGTAATGACGCACACCTGCCTAGTGTGGAACATTTGTGCGAAACATGTACGCTATGGCGTACATTAGTGTAACATTAGTTACATACACATATGTATTAATCTAATGTGGCGGTACCATAGCCGATGAGGTTTAACCGAGGCGTGGTTACCGCTACACCTATCTATATTGTTAAAAACTCGGGACGTTACTGGTGTTGCACTGCCTCCGGGCATTGCAGCCAGTATTGTTCCCACCATCTTTGTATTTACAAATGCCCCACATGGTCGAAAGACCGCAGAGGGCGTAACATCCTATTTCCCCTTAGTGTTGAGAGAGTTAACCATTGTAAGGCGCTGTGCATATTACACGCGGAAACCTCGCGCCCTTATCCGCAAATAAGTAAAAAATGAAGAAATAAGCGCATGGGATAAGCGTATGCGGAAACACATGCGCTTAATTTTCTTCCCTTCTATTTCTGTATTAGTTAGCTGCGGATGAGCGCATTAAGCGTGCTATGTGCACATCACTGAAGGGTGAGGCGAATGATGCTGCAGTCAGCAGTTTGACTTGTGTCCAAAACCTGCAATGCTCTATTCCTGCAAACCCACACATCACTGTGGTTTTGAAGCGTTTACTTTTCATGTGGTGAAGAAAAAGTATGAAATCCCCCTCCAATACCTCATGTCTTTTGAAAGGGTGTCAGCCCTGAGAAATTGCAAGGTTGGTTTAAAAAAGAAAAAAATTATTACAGACAAACCTCTATTTTAAGACTTCCAAAATGTCCGGAAAAATCTGGTCGTAAATTGGAGGGGTCGTATGACGGAGGTTTTCACTGGCAGCCGTAGAAAGAAAAAGTTCAGCACAGTTCATACTCTCTTCTAAATGCACACATACAATGACATTAAAACTGGATTTGGGTCTTTCCAACTCCATAGGATTGTGCAATCGATGTATTACAGTTTCACTTTGCCGACTTCTGTTAATCACCTCCACTCTCGTCCAAAGTCAGTGGTTTTCTTTTTCAAAGTCAGTGGTTTTCATGCTTTTCCTACGCTTTCCGCCATCTTTTCTACAACAAGGGAAGCGACTCCGCTTTCAGGCCCTTGACCGTGGTTGTTTCCCTTTGCTCGAAGTCTATGCAGACGACAACAACGGTCGTAAAAACCAACAAAATGGCGGTCGTAAGTCGCGTTTTAGAGGAAGTCGTTTAAGAGAGGTCGTTTACATAGTCAAATGCATCCGAGCCAACAAATCCAGTCTCAAATGAGAGGTGGTCGCTTAACAGAGGGTCGTAAAATAGGGGTTTGTCTGTATTGAATATTGTAAAGAAATGTAAAACTGGAGCTTCTAGTGAAGTCTGTAAGAGGTCTGTCCAGCGTTGCTTCCAACAAATCTTCCTTAAAACTAATAAAGTGACTGAAAATGATTAGATGACCACTGGGACCAATCGTAGATGCATAAAACACAAGACATTCAGGTAGTAGTTGGTCCTTTTATTGAGGCTTAACGTACAGGCGTTTCGTACGATACATACGTTTTCAATGTAAAATCAAAGCCTGACAGCTAGCAAGTAAGTAAGAGGACAAAATAGAAAGGGAAGCCTGAGTTGGAATTAACCCTTTCATCACCAATGTCGCATTTTAGCACCACAATGGTTTAACACCCATGTCACTAAAAGGCATCAAATCAGAACCTGTTATCCAAAGACCCTATTTTCTTAATGTTGGGAAGTAAGGACAGGCCTAATGATATATATGTCAGGAATTCGCGATATTGCTGAATTTTATTTATCTCTACAGAGTTATGTTTAATGGTATTTTGGGGCTGAAAAACGGCTGGCAGCGAAAGGGTTAACCCTCTGACTCTGATCAATCGAACCGATAATCTATATTGAATACCAAGTGATGGGAAGTAACTCTGAACCAAATCTTTTATTTAAAAAAATCACCCAGAATAATAACTCACATTTCATTTCTGAAAGATGCATATTGAATAGCAATGATGATATTTTCATTCCAAAGCTAACACACTGTCACACAACAAACCATGAATTGGAATTAAAAAAATCCGTAATGGCGCTCCGAGCATCGCACCGAGTCAATACTGCGCACGTCACGTGGAAAGAAAAAAAAGTTGGGGTCACTTCGAAAAATCCGTTCAAAAAGACTAGTAGGTGTTTTCCCTTGCTGTAAGAACCAAAAACGGACCACTGAGAGTCAGGAACAGGAAGAACTAACTTAGTATATTGCATTGTGGGTAGGGCAAAAGTGAAAGTGAAACTACTAGACCGGGCGTTCAGCGGGCGCAATCGGGGGCTACGGGAGCCAATGGTAAAGAAAAAATCGGTCAGATCTGGCGTATGTAGCCGTGAGAGGGTTAAGGTAAAATGGAAGACTGAGTAGCAATCAGTTTTAGAAGAAGAACAAAAGTAGGGCAATAAAATGACTGGTGCATAATATATGTGTTCTGTTTCAGCAGCAAGGAAAAGGTTGGTTCAACCCTTTCGCCGCCAGTTAATTTTCAGCCCAAAATGTCTGTCAACCTCACCTGGGTAAAGGAAAGTTTGCGGCTGTAATACTGTCAATCCCCCTGCCCCTCCCCCTTCTGACATTCAACAAATAAGGCCTTTCCTTATCTCCCAAAGTTAACAACATCCTAATATCACGTCTACTTGTAAGGGCGAAATGCTGAAATGCAACATCGGCAGGGAAAGGGTTCAAAACACTGAATAACCATGCAGAGAATAACAGAAAAGTGGCTAGTTGTTTTAAAATCATCATCATTATCAATTTATGTCTGCCTGCTATATTCATAAAAATGCATGGCTTAAATTGTTTCCTTCTCAGGAAGGAAATCAATTTTTTTTTTTTAATCGTTGCAGATTGAAATCCGTTTTTTTTTAAATTTCAACAACAAAAATATAATAAAAACAAGGAAAGCGAAAACCTGATTGCCGCATAGAAACGGGTTTCGGTTTTGCTTTAACGGAAACAGAAGTGCTTGCTGGTCCGTGTCCTGCCAAGTGTAAACCCCGTAGCTAGCATGCTTTCCTGTTGACCAAGAGGTGAAACGTCCCCCCCCTGACACCCCAATAGGGGCAGAGAGCTCCTATACCCTGCCGGGGCCTAAGAACCCCTGGACCCCTGCCCCATTTCCTTTTTTTGAAAATCGTCAGGTTTAACCCTTGAAAATGTCATGGGTATTGTCTGATGAAAAGTTCACCTATTCACAGTTCAAGTTGTCCACAATGATCGCTGTCAGAGTGAGCGATCAAGACAGCTTCTGACTGTTGGTTACTGTGCACAGGGCCCAATGCATTATGCTTCATGCAGATGCTTGTTTTATGCTTTTGTTTTATGTTATTGTATTGCGCTCACCATGCCTCTATAGTAGTGTATTGCTTTGCTACCAACTCTTGCTGTAAAAACAAGAAGAAATAAACACAAAATGTGGTCAATAAAATGTTTGTGCGATAGTGGTGTGGTGTGTTCGGTTAGTCATTATTTTTCCAAGGAGAATGGAGGTGGGAGAATTGGGTTCCCTGCAATGTAAAGATGATGGTCTGCAAAACACACACACATGCACACAGACAAACGCACGCGTGCACACACACTCACACACACTTGCATTCAATAATACAAGGTTTTTAGTTGCTATTGACAGTGCCTCTTTCTCTCAAAATCTTACACAATGCCCCTTTGACTTTTCAGCAGAGAATCAAAATAGCCCTTTGTTCTAAAAGTCGTATATAATGGAATAATAAATAATAAGGAATGTTCACCAAAGATAAAGCTTCAAATAATGATACAGCTGAAAGTTCGATTTTTGCTTTTCTTAAGGTGGCACACTGCCAAAATCGTAGGGCATTTTTTGTTTCTCAGAAACTAATTAAGATATCTACTTGAAATTTTGCACACTGATACAGAACATTACCCTGGCCATACATGCCAAATTTGAAGACTGAAGGCACTATGAAAGTATGGAGTCCACCAAAAAAATATTCACATGAAAAAGTGCTCCGTCATCTGCTTTCAATTCAAGTACTGCATGTTGATGCTGATCATTTGTCCACTTTCCTAAGACATCAGTGAGTGCAATGGTGCTAAAATTAACATGACCGAGTTGTTAACTGATGTTCTTTGTTTTGTCAAAAATGTAGGATGGGTCAATTTCTGCTACTTATATTATTATACCAGGGCCTGTATTCACGTTGAGATAGCATGAGACTTAGCATGATGCTAACTTAGAAGCTCTTCCAAAAGTCCTATTAAATCCTATAGGACATTGGAAGAGCTTCTAAGTTAGCATCATGCTAAGTCTCATGCTATCTCAACGTGAATACAGGCCCTGGTTTGTTTCTTCTTCTTCTTCTCCTTAGGCAGCCAACTTCAACACGTTGAAGACTCTGCTACACTTAAGTTTCATTTCTATTTAAAAACACAAATCTTTGCCTTTGCAGCAGTGTTGTATAATAATCCTGGGTGAAATGCCTGGTGGTAGCACAACTGGCACTGTAGGTAGATAAGACAGCCGGCAAACTAACGTTCCTTGACAGCGGTGTGGGAAGTTTGACACATGTTGACGACAGATCAGCTATTCCAGACCTTGTTTTTGTACTGTCAGTTCTGTAAGAATGGGATTACGTTGAAGGGTGGGTTTCTATATATCTGTGTGTGTGCGTTCTTCGATTTTAATATGTCCTTCCAATAAAAGTTATTCACAATGTGTGTGCGCGCGTGCATGTCAATGTCAATGTGTGTGTAAAAAACTAAAGATTTGTTCCACTCTTTTAAAAACTTAACTGCTGAACCAATCGCAATGAAAAATTGGCAGAATAATTGTTGCTGATGTTCTAAGATGATGCCAGTTACGTCCATTAACAGACATGGTAAGCCACAATGTGTACTCCCAGTGAGTTGGATTTCTGGTGACATTGCACATTGCTTAACTAAAGACACTGAACCGATCATGATGGAAATTAGCAGAATTGCTGTATTAGTATTTACTCCCTGCAATAATGCCCGCAATATATTACCTGAATAGCAAGCCATATAAATGTGGTCCCAGACTCGGATCTACACAAGCTCTGGGTGCACATAATATATGGCCTGCCATCTGGTTGTTTCTCCCGTCACTTAGCTAGGGATCCTATTGGTGTGCCTCTGTCTCTGTGTGTTCCCTTCCTCGCTAGAGCTCACCACCCTGCCATCTGGTTGAGTCTTCCGTCACTTAGCTAGGGATCCTATTGATGTGCCTCTGTCTCTGTGTGTTCGGACTGTTCCCTTCCTCGCTAGAGCTCGCCACGCTTTACAAATAGAAACAGATTACTAAAATATCAATTATGAGAAACAAGCACACAGCCACAACACATGCACACCCACACACATATGAGTGCACATACAAACACATGCACACGCCCACGCACGCACGCGCAATGCAGGGTGCATAGTTTGTAGGCAGACCAAGACAGGACAGGAAAGAAGACAGAAGTATTGTTGGAAGAGATGTTTGGAAAGATGGGAGAGATTTAGCAGAGCGGAGTTCATAAGGCAGGGAGTTCCAGATAGAAAGCATCCCCATTCCAGAGTGTAGGGTGAAATGGACTCGAAGTGCTGTTAGGTGGCAGATAGCAGCAAGGGCGGCGCAGTCTTCTTCTGCGTTCCCAGGCAGGGTAAGGTCTGATTTTCAGGTTTCACTGGTCCCCCGCTGCGTACAGCCGATACATTCCGATTTCGGAGGAGCTCAAAGAAGAAAAATTAGGAAGATTTATTTTTTAAAGGCAGGAGATTGGGCCAATAAGTCAGAAAGATAGATGATAGAAAACAATGGGAAAAAGCACAGTCAAAGAGTGACATAGAGTAAGTTACAAGCACAGAAGGTGGGGGAAGTATTTTTTACAAAAGACCCCACTGGGAGGGCGGCGCAGTCAACCTCCCTCCCCACGGGTGTTGGCTGACTCGGCACGCAGACGGGGCGACTTGGATGATCTCTGCAGTGCTGGCCTTGAGCCAGCAAGACTCGGTAGTAGCTCCAGGTGCAATTTTCTAAGCCTGAGGCCAGCCTTCTACTGGGGGGAATCATCCGCCTGCAGAAACTGTTCGACTCGACAGTGCGTCAACGACGCCAACACCTAAGTACAGAGAAGGCTGCCTGGGAGAGGGGTTTGCACCCGGCGACAAGTAAAGTGGACATTGAGATTGACAACCTGCGGGTCTCACAATGCTACACCAGCTTCCTGCCACGACCATGCTGGTTTCATCCTTCGCATCAAGGACAGCAACTACACCAGGACTCAGATTCCGTCCGAATGTTCCAGTCACAGACGGTGAACCCCTGCGTTCCAAGTTCCGCCATGTTACGGGAATCTTACACGACGGCTGCCACGTCTCGACATCTGTCTTACGTCACTTCTTTCTTCTCCATCTTCATCCCCAGGAAGACCGAGTCTTCAAGAACTGTCCATAAGGGACCAGTTGGACGTTAAACTAATCACCGCCAGATAGAACTTAGAAGGGGTGTGGCGGTGTATTTTTACCTCTATGAGATGAGTAGTCCTAGCCGGAAGTAGTCCTAGCGTAGCCAATCAGAATCGTTTGTTTGTCCGCCATTGTGAATTTTACGAAACTAAGTGCATGGATTTGTACATCGATTTCTCGGCAAATATGTAGATTTACACCCTCCTGCTCTATTTCTTGGTTCTTTCCGTGGTTAGGGTTAGGGTTAGATGGGTACAGTTCGCATGCGAGAGGTAGATATTTAATGACAGGTACTTATTTATCATAACAGGGGCACTGAAAGAAAATGAATGTTCACCATATGTCTTAGTAGCCGTACGGGGAGTAGAAAGGGATAAGTTTGCTAGACGGTGGCCACAGGTGAATGAGATCAGACAGGTCTGGTTGAGTTATAGCATTAAAACAGAAGCAAACAATTTTATATTTAACTCTAGCCTTAATAATAATGTTATTTGATATAGCGCTAAAATCCATACACTACAGTAGTATGCTCGATGCGCTTTACAAAAGCAACATTGAAAGATGAAAACCATGCATTAAAAATTAACAGGATAGTCATACTACCAACATTCCAGTGCAAAGAAATAAAGTAACAAAAATAACATGATTCTCACTCACAAAGACATCCACCCTCGTTCAACATCACTGTCACTCTCTGATAACACCTCACCCTCTGCAGAAACTACTGAAAATGTCAACAATCAGCAGGAAGGAATGCACCAATACATGCATACACACGGCCCATACTCTCTCTCTCTCTCTCTCTCTCTCTCTCTCTCTCTCTCTCTCTCTCTCTCTCTCTCTCTCTCATTATACCTTGACTGTAAGGTGCGGAGAAAATTTGATCAAAACCAGTTTCTAACTTTTTTGAGTGTGTGCTGTTAATATATCGACAGACAGACACAGACAGACTGGGACTATGAAGGAAAACAAGAAAGAAAGAGAAACAAGCCAACAAACACCCATCATTATCTATGAATGTTGCCACAAACTGTGGAGACATCTAAGGCTACAAAGGTTTTCCAGCGTGCGTAACTTCGCAAGATTGGCCATATCCGTCACTACCTTACTCTGCATGCTACTAAAACCCTAGTTTCTTCTCTGGTCCTTTCTCATCTTGATTATTGTAACATTCTCCTTGCAGGTCTTCCAAAATCACAAATTGCAAAACTACTGAGTTCAAAATTGCGCAGCTAGACTTATTCACAAAACATCAAAGCAATCCCATGTTACTCCTCTGCTCGTTAAGCTTCACTGGCTTCCTATCTCCCGAAGAATAGAGTACAAAATAGCCGTGACCTGCTATAACATTATCTCTGACTCTGCTCCACGTTATCTTTCTGAACTGCTTCATCTGTACAAATCATCACGATCTCTTCACTCCTCTTCTGACAGTCGCATCTTCATCATTCCTAAATCTAGAACAAAACAATGGGGAGAACGATCGTTTTGCTTTCAAGGACCCGTTGTCTGGAACAGTCTTCCATATTCAATCCGTCATGCTCCCACAATCTTAGAGTTCAACTCCTCTTTAAAAACACATCTTTTCAAAAAAGGTCTACCACAACTACCTTCCGGTCTAACTGTGATCCCTGACAGGTCCTACATGCTCCTAATACTGGCGTTGGCCCCTTCTTGTTTTTGCGTGCGTTGAGCGTGCTTGTGCATGACTGGACACCTTGCATGACTTGTGTGTGAATGTGGGGGTGGCTGGGTGAGTGGTGTGGGGGTGAGACGAGGGGTGAGGGGGTGAGAGACTACGTTTGTGTGTGTGCGCGCGCATGTACAGGTGTTAATAGATGTGGCTGTCAATGTGCAGGTGAGAGTAGATTATGCGTAGATAAATCGGTTACGTCTGTGCGTGTGCATGCGTCGATTTATGAATTGAGTGCTATGTAAACATTTGTTGACGTTTTAATGGAGCCTTTTATTGTTTTAAATATTTGTCATTGCAAGCGCCTTGGGCTCCTGTCGGGAGGTAAATGCGTCATAAATTTACATTATTATTATTATTACGTTAATTGATCGCTGAGGCAAGCTCATTCCGCTGTCCATGGGTGTCTCTGCTTGGTATATCTGATCTATCAGCTACTCCTTGCTTGCTTAACCCCAATTCTGGGTAGGTCCTATGCACTGAGCACGTCTTAATCATGTATTGACACGAGCCGGGGACTGGGGTAGACCCTAGAGGAAGTAACCCTCCTTTCTGATCGACCCTATCCGGCAATATACCACCCGACATCAAAGCTGGACTCCTATCTCAGTAGGCCTAATCAGGGTGGAGAAATAGTCATACTAGTATCAGTTCATCAGAGCAAACCGGTTGCCTTGCAGCTAGCTGCCCCACACCCCTTATATCTACACATTCGTTTGCACACCCATGTTGAGGTTAAGAGTTGACACCATAAAAACTAAGAAATTAGTCCTTTATTTAATAAGATTTCTCGTAAAGTTATTTAATTCTTCGTCTTTGACCTCCCCAGGTTGCAGAGGGTATTGTATGGCACTCATGGAAAACTTGGATTTGGATATAAACTCATAAATTAGTCCTTTATTTGATACGTTTTCTCGTAGAGTTATTTAATTCTTCGTCTTTGACCCCCCAGGTTGCAGAGGGTATTGTATGGCACTCATGGAAAACTTGGATTTGGTTATGTGTGTAGTGGAAATAACTTGACCAAGATACGTCCCCACTTTCGGTCTATAGAGGACGTTAAGACAGTTGGCGTTGAGGCGTCACAGGATGGTCCTGGAAGGCCAACTAGCTGTCAAGGCTGCATAGTGTTTCACTAAAGATCTAAGGAATGGGCATTATAACTAGACGTTAAACCAACCAGAAAGAGAGAGAGAGGGCATAAGCAGAGGTTTTAAAGGTGACAACCCTAGCAAATGATTCCTCCCACGCAGAGGTCACTTACTGGATTAAGAAGTCTACTACATGTATAGTCTGGGTGGGAGGTTGATGAAGACACGACGGACTTGTAAAAAATGAATGGTTGATAGCGAAAGGAAATAAGGATGAGAGGCGTATCTTTATCTGCGTGTATAATAGTACGTTGGCAGACACCCAATTCTGGTATAAACGTCAAACGGAGTGTGTATGGGACAAACATTTCTCGGTTAATTGTATTTTTCCGTTTTTGCCTTTCTTACCATACATAAAGCTGTATTTTAGGAACATTTTCAGCTAATTCTCTTTTTGGAATACTAACCCTAGCCCTAAACCTAACCCTACCCCCCCCACTATGTACTGCTAAAAAGGTTCCTAAAATACAGCTTTATGTATGGTAAGAAAGGCAAAAACGGAAAAATACAATTAACCGAGAAATGTAGGGGGGTGGCACATCTTGACATTTACCGTGTGGATGTACCCTGGGCAAGGCTTCTCCACTATAAACGCATTGTAGCCCATCCCACCGGAATAGCAGCTGCCCCCTCTCCTGCTATCTGGCAGTCATTGTCGGAAACGACAGACAGGCAACGATAACAACAACAAACAATGCATCAATAAAGCTAGGACTAGGATATTCTCCGTTTGTCTGTTTGATACTAATCGGTAGGAGTAGGCCGTGTTGTGCCGGTGGGATGGATGACACGAACTCACATAGCATGCATCCTGTGCGCCAATAGCAGTCTAAATGAAGACTTTGGGCGTGGGGCAGGATAAACATCCCCAATAGGAAGAAGAAGAAGAAGATTGTTGGCGAGTTCATCCAATCCCCAGCACTGATTATTCCCTGGGTCCTTATCGACGCACAATGTGCTGCCTCAAGTCAGGCCTTTGCACGGGCATGCTGATGAAATAGGCCCAATGGCGTTCTACCCAAGCAGCTATTGATCCATAGTCTTCTTCTTCTTCAGATTGGGGATGTTTATCCTGCCCCACGCCCAAAGTCTTCGTTTAGACTGCTATTGGCGCACAGGATGCATGCTTTGTGAACTCGTGTCATCCATTCCACCGGCACACACGGCCTACTCGTACCGAATAGTGGAATGGTCTTCCTGACCGACATGGATTAATAGATCAACATAGACCGTCTCCTTTTGATCAGACAACCCTACGGACCTCTCCTAAGACAGTACAGTCTAGCAACAGTGGAATGCCCCGTCAGTATCTAGCCCTACCTATCTACCAGTGTCTGTTTTGAGGGTCCACCCTTAATTAACACACTCAGCTGCCACCCAAAGGGCAAGAAGCAGACAGACCCGCAACCCCTCCAAGGCTAAACATTACTGGGTTTCTTAGGCGCGTGAGACCTTTCGCGAAGCTGCCGTAACCAAGCTTGCTGCTGAGAAGCTTGAGACAACAATAATGAGCGGGCGCAAAGTTCCCTCTTGGTCAATGATGGTCGCGGGGCGGACGGATGGAGAGACTAAGGACGACACAGAAGCAACAGTTCCAGCCACTTTGCTTGAGAACTAACATGGGTATAAAATGTCCCATTATTTTGGCATAGGCCTACATTCTAGTCACAGAGACTTATCTCTGTGAAATTCGGGCTGCTCCCACCTGGAGAGCGCATCGCCGTAAGCCCAATGCCACCTTTTTTTAGGTATGTGTGCGGGGGGCGGGGGGGTGGAGGAGGGGGGGGGGGGGGGGTCAGACTTGCGAAACCTATGAATTTGGTCATACCATGCAGCAGGATTTCACCCTGCTCTTATCTACTTTATCTGCAATGCGATTTTTACGTGCGTTGAGAGCATGGGTCAGACTGGCGTCCGAAGGACTCGACGTTCAGTTCCATGTTCTCATCAAACGAGAAAGAAAGAGCGAGGCCGGGATACGAAACTGGGTCACTCGTGCATTCAAATTGGCAGGTAAGCGTCTTATAACCACTCTGCCACATCCCTTCTTAATTATTCTTCATTATTTGGTAGGCCGGTAAAGGTCAAGATGTGCCACCCCCCCCTCCCCCCCCCCCCCCCCCCCCCCCCCCTGCATTTCTCGGTTAATTCCATTTTCCCGTTTTTTGCCTTTAGGCCTTTGGGTTAGTATTCCAAAAAGGTTGTTAGCTAAAAAGGTTAATAAAATACAGCTTTATGTTTGGTAAGAAAGGCAAAAACGGAAAATTGCAATTAACCGAGAAATGCATGAGGGGGGGGGGGGGGGGGGGGGGCACATCTTTACCTTTACCGGTAGGCCTAAGTAATAAAAAAAACCCACCCCAAGTTGTAAATTAATTAGGTTTTTTTCAGTTAACAAAATTGTATAAGCTTAAACTTTTCGTTTACGTATTATTATGCATTATACTTATGTATTATCAGAAGACGAGCGGCCGTGTCGACCGTCTATTTTTCTTTCTTTCTCGCGAAGCAAAGCTGTTTCGAGGTAGTTTTTTTTCTTCTTCTTTTTCGGGGTGGAGGGGGTGGGGTGGGGGTGTTCTTGCTTTCTTCGCTGCCAATGTGGTCACTGAATCATGAGCGCAAAGCGGCAAGAGAGAGAAGAGGGCTCCGGTCACGAAACGCGTCTCAGAAAGACTCAGGAAGGACACGAGAAGGTCGACTCGGTTTAACCTCTATAACGGACTCGTCGCTGGACAAGATAAGCAGCGGCCTTATGAACCTAAGGACACTGTATAAAAGAGTAAAATGGGTTGCTCTGGTCTCTCTGTCGTCTCCTGTGGGTCACAATTCAGAGAGTGGACGTCCAGTTGTGTGCTTGGTTGCTTTCCAGAGTGAACATGAAGGGATTCCTTTGTTTTCTTCTCGTTTTGCCTGCTGGTGAGGGTTTTTTTTATATATATTTTTTATTTGTTTATTGATTAACCCAGCATTTGTTTCCATGCAGAGCAGTGGGATGTTGTTATTGTTGAAGATTGTGCCTGGATTGACATTTTCTTGGAGTGAGTGTCCGTGCCGCCTTTCCGTGAACTGTTGCACAGAATCCCTTGAAATGTTGGTATAGCATCGTAGCATATCATATTACCTGAAGTCGAGGGCGGAGAGCTTGTACACAGAAACAAACCCACACACACTCACACACAGTGGCTAAAATGAAGGTATTCTTGCAACACTCAAGCCACGTTCAGGGGAAGCATGCACCTCTTACTACAAGTCGATACTTTCGTCATCCACTACATCTTCTTCTGTTTTGAATAGTTCGTATGCTTATCAACTTAGTGTGCGCATAAGACGCAAAGCTAAATCCATCATATCTGATTGCACACACCCAGCCAACCATCTGTTTCAATCACTCCCTTCTGGTAAAAGGTTCTGCTCTTTTAAGTGCAAATCTAACCGCCTGAAGAACAGCTTTTACCCCTCTGCTGTCAGAGCCATCAATACTCAGTAGGCTCACCCCCCTTAGGGGTATTTTTGTATCCTATTTTGCTTAGACTTGTGTTAATCGGTGTGCCTGCATGCTCGCGGTCTTGTGTGTGAGTGTTTGTGAGTGCGTGTGTGAGGAGGTGGGACATGTGTTGGTATAAATGTGTATGCACGTGTATGTGTGTGTGTTGGTGAATGTGTAGGTGTGCGTCTGAGAGAAAGAACGAATCTGAGAGAGAGAGAGAGAGCAGAGAGAGAGAGAGAGAGAGAGAGAGAGAGAGAGAGAGAGAGAGAGACTGATACACGATAATGTAATCTTTTTCTTTCTTTTTTCCCCCCCCCCCCCCTCTTATATTGGTTGTCCATTCGATGTGCATGCTTTCGTTGTTGTTGGATTGTGTCTTGTGCAAAACCAAAACGATTTCCTTTGTATTACGATGCATTGGCTGATTAAAGAATCTTGATCTTGAATCTTGAACTTATGAAGGTCTAGCTTGGTTAAAGTAGGGCCTAGGGGGCTGGGTTATGGATAGGGTTGGAAACATGTTAATTGTTAAGAGTCAATTTGAGTAAGTTTGTCCAGACATAGGCGCACAGTTTGTGTCCCATAACTGCAGCACCAGCTTACCAAATATGGGAAACTACAGGTTCAACACAAAAAGGTCCTGGTTTTGATTCCTGGTTTTGTTCTGTTCTTGGTGATGGATTGGGATAGTTTTAATATAATGTCCATTCCATCTTGTTCTTCTCTCTCTCTCTCTCTCTCTCTCTCCTCTCCCTCTCTCTCTCTCTCCCCCCCCCCCCTGCTGTCCCCTTTGACATGGGCAGATGGCCCAGTTCAGTAAAAAAATAAATTGTTCATTGTTCTCTAGCTCTCTCTCTTTCTCTCTCTCTCTCTCTCTCTCTCTCTCTCTCTCTCTCTCTCTCTCTCTCTCTCTCTCTCATCTCTCTCTCAAATGTTATTACAATCAGTACTATCTGATATTTTGTTGTCATGTACCCCCTTCATGAGGGGCAAAGGCCTTAATGAATAAATCAATTGTCTCTCTCTCTCTCTCTCTCTCTCTCTCTCTCTCTCTCTCTCTCTCTCTCTCTCTCTCTCTCTCTCTCTCTGACTGTGCTGAGCTGAGGGTCAGGATGTATTGCGTAATACATCCCCCCAAAAAAAAAACCACACAAAAGAACTGCAGCCCACAAATGTTTCAGAAAGCTTTATAACCCTTAGTTTCATAGATTTGTGAAGAAGCGTTCAGACGGATTATGTTTCCGAAAGTTTTAGAAGTTCAACATTGAAAATGGAAATGTATCGCTGTGGTCATATCTTTTACATCATTAAAGTAACTGTCTCCAAATTTGGTGTGTTGGTACACTGACCAATGATAATTTCAAATATTTGTGGATCAGTAACGTTATTGACCTTAGACGTGCCAAATTGTTGTATTAACCCTATCATTCATATTACAGTCCCCAGATTTGGTGGGTTGGTGCACTGCCGTGATTCCAGATCATGTTGTGGTGCGAAGCATGGATGATTTTGATGTGTTATTTCTTTGAGCTGCAGTTACTGTCCAAACACAGCTGAACGTACATACCCCCCTATATATTATCAGTTATTATGACTTTGCAGTGGATATTGCTTTTATCCTATCTCGAGAGACTTAGTGTTTATCTTACTGATGAGATCGAAGACCGAACTATATACTTGATTGAAGACGATGACTCGTGGAAAGCACTGAAAAACATTGTTGCGAGATATTTTAGAAGCTTGTTGACTTTCACCTTGACCTTTGATGTTCTGCTGATTGATCATGAATGCCCTTCTAACAATTAATGTTCTTGATCATCACAACCCAAGGAATGCAGCGATTCATTCTTCTTCTTCTTTGATCCTTGTCATGCTAGACGGTCAGTCCGGTCTGATGGATGATGGTTTCAGTTGACTACAGCAGAACCCCAAAGTTGTCCTGGTGCGTCACAGGCCTGGGCCATATAGTTCACGTCTGGGTGTGGTGAAGAGAGGGCAGTCCTGCAGTATGTGGGCTGGGGTCTGTGAACCTGTACTGCACACGGGTATTCGTCTGTGTGGGAAATGTTCACACGATAAAGATGGGAGAGGAGTTTTGTTATAGTGCCCAGTTCTGAGACTGAAGATGGCGACCTGCTGGGCACGATTCAGCTGGTGGATGCTGTCCTCTCCAGTGTCCAAGTGCAGACGTTCTCTCCACTCCGCTCTGAAGTGACCCACGATTCAGCTGGTGGATGCTGTCCTCTCCAGTGTCCAAGTGCAGACGTTCTCTCCACTCCGCTCTGAAGTGACCCACGATTCAGCTGGTGGATGCCGTCCTCTCCAGTGTCCAAGTGCAGACGTTCTCTCCACTCCGCTCTGAAGTGACCCACGATTCAGCTGGTGGATGACGTCCTCTCCAGTGTCCAAGTGCAGACGTTCTCTCCACTCCGCTCTGAAGTGACCCACGATTCAGCTGGTGGATGACGTCCTCTCCAGTGTCCAAGTGCAGACGTTCTCTCCACTCCGCTCTGAAGTGACCCACGATTCAGCTGGTGGATGACGTCCTCTCCAGTGTCCAAGTGCAGACGTTCTCTCCACTCCGCTCTGAAGTGACCCATGATTCAGCTGGTGGATGACGTCCTCTCCAGTGTCCAAGTGCAGACGTTCCCTCCATTCCGCTCTGAAGTGACCCACGATTCAGCTGGTGGATGACGTCCTCTCCAGTGTCCAAGTGCAGACGTTCCATCCACTCCGCTCTGAAGTGACCCCGAAGTATTGTTGTTGTTGTTTTTTTTAAATGGGAGGCGGAGATCATTTTGGATTTTGGAGAGCCCATGCCTGTTTGCTCATTGCCACCCAGACCACAGTGAGAGGGGGCCCACTGCAGGATCCGGAGATCATTTTGGATTTTGGAGAGCCCATGCCTGCTTGCTCATTGCCACCCAGACCACAGTGAGAGGGGGCCCACTGCAGGATCCGGAGATCATTTTGGATTTTGGAGAGCCCATGCCTGCTTGCTCATTGCCACCCAGACCACAGTGAGAGGGGGCCCACTGCAGGATCAAGGTCGATTTACTGCCGAGTTCTTGCAGCTTCTTTTTCTTTATGTCCTGCAAGATTTGGTCTCTCATGCAGTGAGATATGTTGAAGCTCGATTACCTTTATCTTGACCTTAGATCTGGGTGACAGCAGAGTGATGATGGTAGGCTGCGAAACGTTGGCTGATGTGGAGCAGAGCAACACATGGTGGGTAACGCATTAGGGGGCGAATGACATGCCTGCTGCTCGGCACCCTTGTTCTTCACTCTGGCATTCTCCTGTGGGGATACTGGAGGGGGTCTTTCGTACAAATAGTTCCCCCACCTTTTGGAACTTCTGTGCTTGTAACTTCCTCTAATGTACCACGCTCTCTTTGACTGTCTTTTCCCTTCGCTTACTGTCATCTACTATACGTTCTGTGGTCCATTCTCCTGCCTTGGTCCATTCTCCTGCCTCTTACAAAGATTTTCTCCAGCCGAAGACGGACTGACTTGTTTCTTAGTTAGGCGCATAACGGCAGCATGACGCATCTGCGCTCATATGGCAGGAAACTGTCTGAGTGATAAATAAAGAAGAACACTTGTTCTGTATGGCTTGGTTTCGCTGTGACTTTGAAGCTTTTGAGAGTTGCCTAACGCCTGTCTCAGTCTTGATGCTGATGATGATGGTGACGACGGCGACGATGATGATGATGATGTGTGTGCATGGGTGAGAGTGAAGCATTCTCTCAATCCTGAAATGACACGTTTCAACATTCTCTGAATCTTCACCATTCCTGAAGTGGTGATAGCATTCAAAATAATGTCCAATGTGTGTCTGTGTACACAGGAAGGATGGGGGTGGTGTTAATATTGCATGTCTTTCATATCGTATGACATCAATATTTGATGTTATAAGACCGGCAGCTCTCTCAAATCTTCTGTTGAACTTAATTAATACTGACAAGCCAGCTTCCTCCCCTCCCACACACCATCTGGGACTGGAACGAGCCGCCCCAGGAAGCTGTGCAGGCCAAGACTATCGGCACCATAGTGTCGATGGCCTCCAGCTAGATCTCCAGCCCCCCCCCCTCCCCCTCCCTGTGTGAAGGCGCAGCACTTTCACAGACCCCCCATTTCTAGTGACAAGTAATAGTCAAGTGTGACTGTGCACTGGTCACTTAAAGGAAGAAAAGGAAGGAATTAAGGAAGACCGTGGATCCCCATGACAATCCTGAAGACTCAGCTTTTCCAATCCCGATTTGAGGAGCAGGCCTGAACTGCTTTCCCCCCGTGTGTGTGTGTTTCCTACAGCCTGAACTGCTTTCCCCCATGTGTGTGTTTCCTACAGCCTGAACTGCTTTCCCCCCATGTGTGTGTTTCCTGCAGCCTGAACTGCTTTCCCCCATGTGTGTGTTTCCTGCAGCCTGAACTGCTTTCCCCCATGTGTGTGTTTCCTACAGCCTGAACTCCTTTCCTCCATGTGTGTTTCCTACAACCTGAACTGCTTTCCCCCCATGTGTGTGTGTTTCCTACAGCCTGAACTGCTTTCCCCCATGTGTGTGTTTCCTGCAGCCTGAACTGCTTTCCCCCCATGTGTGTGTTTCCTACAGCCTGAACTGCTTTCCCCCATGTGTGTGTGTTTCCTACAGCCTGAACTGCTTTCACCCCATGTGTGTGTTTCCTGCAGCCTGAACTGCTTTCCCCCATGTGTGTGTTTCCTGCAGCCTGAACTGCTTTCCCCCATGTGTGTGTGTTTCCTGCAGCCTGAACTGCTTTCACCCAAGTGTGTGCTTCATGCAGCCTGAACTGCTTTCCCCCATGTGTGTGTGTGTGTTTCCTGCAGCCTGAACTGCTTTCCTCCATGTGTGTGTTTCCTGCAGCCTGAACTGCTTTCCCCCATGTGTGTGTTTCCTGCAGCCTGAACTGCTTTCACCCAAGTGTGTGCTTCATGCAGCCTGAATTGCTTCCCCATGTGTGTGTGTGTGTTTCCTGCAGCCTGAACTGCTTTCCTCCATGTGTGTGTTTCCTGCAGCCTGAACTGCTTCCCCCCATGTGTGTGTTTCCTGCAGCCTGAACTGCTTTCCTCCATGTGTTTTTCCTACAGCCTGAACTGCTTTCCCCCATGTGTGTGTTTCCTGCAGCCTGAACTGCTTTCCTCCATGTGTGTGTTTCCTGCAGCCTGAACTGCTTTCCCCCATGTGTGTGTGTTTCCTACAGCCTGAACTGCTTTCCCCCCATGTGTGTGTGTTTCCTGCAGCCTGAACTGCTTTCCCCCATGTGTGTGTTTCCTGCAGCCTGAACTGCTTTCCCCCCATGTGTGTGTTTCCTGCAGCCTGAACTGCTTTCCTCCATGTGTGTTTCCTGCAGCCTGAACTGCTTTCCCCCATGTGTGTGTGTGTGTTTCCTACAGCCTGAACTGCTTTCCCCCATGTGTGTGTGTGTGTTTCCTACAGCCTGAACTGCTTTCCCCCATGTGTGTGTTTCCTGCAGCCTGAACTGCTTTCCCCCATGTGTGTGTGTTTCCTACAGCCTGAACTGCTTTCCCCCATGTGTGTGTGTGTGTTTCCTGCAGCCTGAACTGCTTTCCCCCATGTGTGTGTGTTTCCTGCAGCCTGAACTACTTTCCTCCATGTGTGTTTCCTGCAGCCTGAACTGCTTTCCCCCCATGTGTGTGTTTCCTACAGCCTGAACTGCTTTCCTCCATGTGTGTTTCCTGCAGCCTGAACTGCTTTCCCCCATGTGTGTGTGTGTGTGTGTTTCCTGCAGCCTGAACTGCTTTCCTCCATGTGTGTTTCCTGCAGCCTGAACTGCTTTCCCCCATGTGTGTGTGTTTCCTACAGCCTGAACTGCTTTCCTCCATGTGTGTTTCCTGCAGCCTGAACTGCTTTCCCCCATGTGTGTGTGTTTCCTACAGCCTGGGGCTTTGACTGCACGGCGGTCGGTGACGGCGTGTATGAAGCGGGCTGCAAGTCGTTCGTGTCCTGTGTGAACGGAGTGGCCTCCATCAGGGAGTGCGACAGGAACCAGGTCTACAACAGTGCCACCGGCGCCTGTGCTGAGTGAGTGTGTGTGTGTGTGTGTGTGTGTGTGTGTGTGTGTGTGAGAGAGAGAGAGAGAGAGAGAGAGAGAGAGAGAGAGAGAGAGAGAGAGAGAGAGAGTATGTGTATGTGTGAGCGCGCACGTCTCTGTGTGTATGTGTTATTTATCTATTTATGAGAGTGTGTGTGTGTGTGTGTGTGTGTATGTGTGAGCGCGCACGTCTCTGTGTGTATGTGTTATTTATCTATTTATTAACTTCCTGGTGCTTTCACAGTCCTGCTTAGTCAGTGCATGTTTGGGAACATGAGTTAGTAAGAATGGTGGTTACAAACACTATATTATTATCCATTCCTTGCTGCGGTGTATGTGGTGCGCATGCAAGCTCATATATGCGAGTTCATGCGCTAACACTCCGTTGTGCATGTGCATATTTCTGCACATTCATAGAGGCCTACTGTTATGCGCATGCACACAGTGGAAACATACCAAGTCCAAATTGACAGGACTGAAATTTTATTTTGAGATGTTGAGATATATAGCCAGTTTTGATTTAATTTAATTTTTTTGTTATTGATAAGAGTTTAGCCACAAGTAGGATTAAACAATGACCAAACATTTATTGTGCATGATCCGACTTTTTTTTCCCGCTTCCAGTTCTGTAAGAACAAGAGTACATTGGAATGGGAATCAAATTTCCCCCCTAAGCTACTGAACCAATCTTAACGAAACTTTGAAGATGTTGCCCGTGATGTCAGATTTACGAGGCGAAAATGGTGTTTTACGTCCTCTCGGTCTGAGCCAGACACATATGGGACATTTGTAAATACAAATATGGTGGGAACGATACTGGAGGCAATGCCCGGAGGCAGTACGAAACCAGTAAAGTCCCGATTTTTAAAATTAATACAGATAGGTGTAGCGGTGACCACGCCTCGGTTAAACCTCATCGGCTATGGCACCGCCACAAGTATGAACAGAGTCAAATGTCAGATTTACCAAATGGAAAGCTATATATATATCAACACAATCCCCTGTGAATCAGATTTAAATGATACAAAATAGTACAGACTGATTATTTCGGATAATGGATGGGTCTCAACCAACGTTGGTTTGGTGAAAAATGTCATTTTAAAAAAATGTGTTTTTTGGTAAAATAATAAACTACTGGGTATATGGCTTGTACCCACGTGTCGTCATATCCGGCCACAAGGAGCGTGCCATATTATGGGAGACCGCCATCTTAGTCAGTAACTTTGTTTTAAAAATGCCAGATCGATGCTGTTTACACACAAATCTGACTAAGATGGCGACACTTCCGTTGGAAGGGTCGAGATGCGCACGCAGGTGGGGGGGGGGGGGGGGGATACAGGAAGTGTTTGAACACAAAACCTCCACAATAACCCAAGAGTAAAAAACGATCTCCCTTGAATTCTGTATTTGTTACGTTGAAGGAGCCTATGAAGGCTATTACTCAACGGAAGTTCATCAGTAATTGGGAGTACGTTTATATGGCTCTACGGTGTGTGTGTGTGTGTCTCCGTTTTTTGAGTTAGACGCTTTGCGCTGTGTGTGTGCGTGCAGTGCGTCCTCTGTAGGTCCCCCGTGTGGCACCCAGAAGGACTGCACCAACGCTGCCGACGCCAAGTACGCAGACATGGACAACAAATGCCACTCCTACTACACCTGCTCAGGGGGGACCTTTTTCGGCCACAACTACTGTGCAGGAGGTATGGTATAGCATAGTATAGTATAGCGTAGCATAGTGTAGTATAGCATAGCATAGTGTAGTATAGTATAGCATTGTATAGTATAACATAGCACTGTATAGTATAGCATAGTGTACTATAGCATAGTATAGTATATTATAGTGTAGTAGAGTATAGCATAGCATAGCACTGCCACTCCTACTACACCTGCTCAGGGGGGACCTTCCTCGGCCACAACTAGTGCACAGGAGGCATGGCATAGTACACTGTATAGTGCAGTATTGCATCGCATAGTACCATAGTACAGCACATGGGTGCTTCTACAAAATCCTGGAAAGCAGGTCAGGAGCCGCCTAGTCACAAAGGCAATATCCCTGTTGGGGGGCAACGGGAGGAATGCCACTGGAGCTGAAGGAAAACTGCTATTTTACATGGATATGACACTCTCCTTGAAGCAGAGTACAAAGCTGAGGCCTGACATGGACAGTGACAGGTGGTAGGGACAAATCTATGGTACAGGGATCTGACAGACTGTCCTTACAGCAGAGTACAAAGCTGAGGCCTGACAGGGACAGTGACAGGTGGTAGGGACAAATCTATGGTAAAGGGATCTGACAGACTGTCCTTACAGCAGAGTACAAAGCTGAGGCCTGACAGGGACAGTGACAGGTGGTAGGGACAAATCTATGGTAAAGGGATCTGACAGACTGTCCTTACAGCAGAGTACAAAGCTGAGGCCTGACAGGGACAGTGACAGGTGGTAGGGACAAATCTATGGTAAAGGGATCTGACAGACTGTCCTTACAGCAGAGTACAAAGCTGAGGCCTGACAGGGACAGTGACAGGTGGTAGGGACAAATCTATGGTACAGGGATCTGACAGACTGTCCTTACAGCAGAGTACAAAGCTGAGGTCTGACACGGACAGTGACAGGTGGTAGTAGGGACAAATCTATGGTAAAGGGATCTGACAGACTGTCCTTACAGCAGAGTACAAAGCTGAGGTCTGACACGGACAGTGACAGGTGGTAGTAGGGACAAATCTATGGTACAGGGATCTGACAGACTGTCCTTACAGCAGAGCACAAAGCTGAGGCATGACATGGACAGTGACAGGTGGTAGGGACACATCTATGGTAAAGGGATCTGACAGACTGTCCTTACAGCAGAGTACAAAGCTGAGGCCTGACATGGACAGTGACAGGTGGTAGTAGGGACAAATCTATGGTAAAGGGATCTGACAGACTGTCCTTACAGCAGAGTACAAAGCTGAGGCCTGACATGGACAGTGACAGGTGGTAGTAGGGACAAATCTATGGTAAAGGGATCTGACAGACTGTCCTTACAGCAGAGTACAAAGCTGAGGCCTGACAGTGACAGTGACAGGTGGTAGGGACAAATCTATGGTAAAGGGATCTGACAGACTGTCCTTACAGCAGAGTACAAAGCTGAGGCCTGACATGGACAGTGACAGGTGGTAGTAGGGACAAATCTATGGTAAAGGGATCTGACAGACTGTCCTTACAGCAGAGTACAAAGCTGAGGCCTGACAGTGACAGTGACAGGTGGTAGGGACAAATCTATGGTAAAGGGATCTGACAGACTGTCCTTACAGCAGAGTACAAAGCTGAGGCCTGACATGGACAGTGACAGGTGGTAGTAGGGACAAATCTATGGTAAAGGGATCTGACAGACTGTCCTTACAGCAGAGCACAAAGCTGAGGCCTGACATGGGCAGCGACAGGTGGTAGGGACAAATCTATGGTAAAGGGATCTGACAGACTGTCCTTACAGCAGAGTACAAAGCTGAGGCCTGACAGGGACAGTGACAGGTGGTAGTAGGGACAAATCTATGGTAAAGGGATCTGACAGACTGTCCTTACAGCAGAGCACAAAGCTGAGGCCTGACATGGGCAGCGACAGGTGGTAGGGACAAATCTATGGTAAAGGGATCTGACAGACTGTCCTTACAGCAGAGCACAAAGCTGAGGCCTGACATGGGCAGCGACAGGTGGTAGGGACAAATCTATGGTAAAGGGATCTGACAGACTGTCCTTACAGCAGAGCACAAAGCTGAGGCCTGACATGGGCAGCGACAGGTGGTAGGGACAAATCTATGGTAAAGGGATCTGACAGACTGTCCTTACAGCAGAGTACAAAGCTGAGGCCTGACAGGGACAGTGACAGGTGGTAGGGACAAATCTATGGTAAAGGGATCTGACAGACTGTCCTTACAGCAGAGTACAAAGCTGAGGCCTGACAGGGACAGTGACAGGTGGTAGGAACAAGATATGGGAAGGTAACAAAGGGAGGTTGCTTCGGTCTGAAAACCTGAAATTCAGGCAGAGACCACTGCCCCCCCTCCCCCCAAAAAAAAAGGAAAAGAAAACTGAATGTAAGGCACATAGCCTGAATAGAAGCACCCATCTCTTGTATTTGTTCATTCTGTATACCACCCCATTGACCCCCCTCATAGCGAAACACTCTGTCCGTCATGAAATGTATGCCGATGATACTCAACTCAATCATCATGCTTCACCGCTAGCTCACGACCAGCTTATTCACACTCTTCAAGACTGTGTCACTGAAGTGAAAACATGGATGTCAAACAATAAACTTAAGCTAAACGATGACAAGACTGAAGCACTTAGAGTGCTTCCCCCATCTGTTGACTCTAGCTCTCTGCCCTCCACCATTGCCCTTGGAGATTCCAACATCCATTTTTCTGAACATATTCGCAACCTTGGTGCTTTCTTGGATGAAGACCTTTCCATGCAACATCATATCACTAAGATCTGCCAGGCTGCATACATCGACCTCAGGCGAATCAGCTCTATACGCCCCTTTCTCACGACCGAGGCAACCAAAACGCTAGTCAGTTCATACATTTTGTCTAGATTAGATTACTGCAACTCCCTTCTACTTGGTTGCCCACAGGCGCTTCTCAAACCCTTACAACAACTTCAAAACTCTGCTGCTAGAATGGTCTTCAAAGCCAAGCGTCTTCAACACACATCACCTCTACTTAAAGAGTTACATTGGCTACCCGTTCAACAAAGAATAAACTACAAAGCTGCCTGTCTCTGCTATCAGATCATATCAGGAACAGCACCGCAATACCTCTCTGAGCTTCTTGAAATTTACGTTCCATCTCGATCTCTCCGCTCAGCAAATGACAATAGGATCTTTCGAATACCAAAATTTAAACGTGATAGGCACGGTGGTAGAGCTTTTACATCATCAGCAGTCAAACTCTGGAATTCATTGCCTTCTGCTGTCAGACATAGTCAATCTTTAGCATCGTTCAAAACAAACCTGAAAACCCATCTGTTCCGGCAGTCTTTCCAATAACACCCCCATCTCCATGTGCACGTGTGCGTGTGTGTGTGTGTGTGTGTGTGCGATGTGTGTGTGTGTGTGTGCGTGTGTGCGTGTGCGTGCGTGTGCGCGATGTATGTCCGTATGTTTGTATGTATGTAATTTGTGTGTGTGTATGTGTATGTATGTACTTTGTGAGCGTGTGCGCGAATGTGAGTGTGCGTGCGCCCACGGCCGCACTTCCAAGCAGGTGTGTGTGTGAGTGTGTTTTCTGTGTGGGTATATCTGCTTGCATGTGTATGAGTGTATGCGTGCGCAGGAGAGATTGTGTTCACTAGAGGGGGGGGGGGGAGGAGTGTGTGTGAGTATGTGTCTGTGAGTGTGAGTACACGTGAGTGCTTTGTGTATGTGAGTGCGCGTGTGTGTATGTGTGTGCGTGCGTGTGCGCGTGTTTGTACAAGTGTATGCTTGAGTAAGTTTGTGTGCGCTTCAGTGAGAATGTGTTTTCTGTGTGTTTGATGAAATGTGTGTGGGTATGTGTGTGTATGTTTGTGTGCAAGAATGCGTTCACGCTCGTGCGTGCACGTACGTGCGTGTGCGTCTGTTTTTGCGTGTGTGAGTGTTTCAATACTGATTGTAAAGCGCTTTGTGCTCGATAAAAAGCGCTATATAAATATCCGTTTATTATTATTATTATTATTATTGTATTATCTTTTGTCACAGAAGTCTGTGAAATTCAGACTTCTCTCACCTGGAGAGTGTGTCATTGTTAGTGCAGCACCCATTAATTACATTTTTTTTGCATGCCGTTTTTATTTGTGTGACTGAACAGGCAATGGTGAAGGGGGGTGAGGTGGGGGAGGGGGGGGGGGGGGGGGGTGGGGGCCAGGTGTGCCGGTAGAGACATTTTGACCGAATCGGATTCTTTAGCGCCGACAAGTTCTTGAGCACACAAGATTCTGCATGCGTCTAAACAGAGGTCGTTCGCCAGAGATCAGATAGATCATATACCAGCAGAAGCCATCTTTTTATTTAACTGGGCCTGGCGAAGGTCTAATTTTCACTATTTTTCGCAGAATCAAAGGATTGCTCATAGTTTTTTTCTTGTTTATGAGATAATATAAATATTCCTAATCGGTAAATCCTAGCCCTAGCCTGACCGTAAGTTCTAACCCTAAGCACAACGAAGTCGGATGAACAATTAACTTTTGCTGTCATTCTCACATGCGGCAATACAGTGGAACCTCCCTTATAAGACCTTCAAAAATCATCCAAAACGAGGTCTTATAAGGGAGGGGTCTTATAAGGGAGGTAATTTTAATACTTACAAAGAAGGGCAATGTCTCAGAGAAGTAGGTCTTATGTGGGAGGGAGTCTTGTAATGGGAGGTCTTATAAAGGAGGTTCCACTGTATTCACAAATATGCCCACCAAGTACGATAATTTGTAACAGAAAAGAACATAGCCCATTGCTTTTTCAGTCAACATTATCGTTCTTGGCGGGCGTAATTGTGAATATTGCCGAGCGTTTCCTTCGTTTGTTTTCAGGTCTGACCCTAACCCCGTTCCTAACCCTATCCCTTTTCTGGCAGATCAATTCTAACCCTATCCCTGTTCGCTGACCTGGTGAAAGCTCTGTGTTCAGACTCACCTTTAACGAATCGTGTTTCCAGGTCTGGTGTTCAGACTCACCTTTAACGAATCGTGTTTCCAGGTCTGTGTTCAGACTCACCTTTAACGAATCGTGTTTCCAGGTCTGGTGTTCAGACTCACCTTTAACGAATCGTGTTTCCAGGTCTGGTGTTCAGACTCACCTTTAACGAATCATGTCTCCAGGTCTGTGTTCAGACTCACCTTTAACGAATCGTGTTTCCAGGTCTGTGTTCAGACTCACCTTTAACGAATCGTGTTTCCAGGTCTGTGTTCAGACTCACCTTTAACGAATCGTGTTTCCAGGTCTGGTGTTCAACGAAGCGCTGCAGACGTGCGACTGGCCCGCCGACACTGACCCACCCTGCGGAACCAAGGGGAGTCAGCGACCCACCACGCCCTTTCCCGGATAAGGATAGTCTCCCTTGTCAGTTCAAACTGACACCCAGGGCATACTGTGTTCTATATTCTTAAGCCATCATCTCCATTTCTTGTTCATTTAAATTATTGGCTGATCCATCTCATTCTGACCCCAAGTTGATAACGAGAGAATGCAGTGAATGTGTTTTGTTCTGATATATAAATTGCTCATTTATTATAAGCAGCTAGGGACAGTTTGTGAGAATTTTGTTTCTGTGCTCTGTCAATGGTTTTAGTGTTTCAGTGATATTTGCGAGAGAAAAAAAATCAAACAACAGTTCAGAATCTTTATTGTGTTAAGCTTTGTATGTATGTATGTTATCTCAAATAAAATAAATTTTTGATAAGAGAATGTCAATTCACTGAGTGAGCGTTTATATGTGAAACACATGTGTCAGGCTTTTTCTCTGTGTGTGTGCGTGCGGTGTGTGTGTGTGTGTGTGCGTGTGACAGTATTACCTCACTCGGGGGACTGGCCGAATTATTTCCCCTTGTTCTGTGGGGACTGGTCATTTTGACTAGGTTCGTAAAATAATCACCCAAACCAAGTTATGAAGAGTTAGGCATCAATATTTTCAGAAAAGATTAGCAACACCATGCACTAAACGATCGTAAAATATCAGATTCCATACCTTCGTCGTTTGTCTCCTATGGACGAAAAAACAGCTAACACATAGAAAGAAGCGCAAAATTTCACATTCCGATCTTTGATCCCCCTCTACAACCAAAGCTGAATGTAAAGTATGCAATGATTGGTTGATTTCAAGAGAGGCAAGGTCAAAGCAAACTGAAAATAGGTTATGACTTCGCACCGGAAAGCTGGTTACACGCCAGAAATCAAAACCTCTTGAAAAAACTCTTATGAGCCGGAGCCGGGCCATTCGTCCTAAACGGTTGTGCGAGCCATGAGCCGGATCCGGCTCATTCGTCCCGAGTGAGTTAATGAAATGTTGTCCATACCTGGATTGTTTTCTTTCACTTCTCCTTCATTTAACCCCTTCACTGCCACGCCGAGCGGCTACAAAGTCCCCTCCCAGCATCGCCGAGGCTACTCTTCGAGATCGGAATGTGTCGGATCATCCGCACACGAGCGCACAGAAAAAAAATTCATGTCCTGGAACAGGCGAAGCTCCATCGGCAGATATCAAAATAAAACTCTCCTACTCTCTCATAAAAAAAGTATCAAAACAGCACGTCTTACTGAATAGTAACTGTATAATAGTAACTGAATAGTTTTTATATATATATAGCCTTGGGGTTCGGACCCGTGATTTGATCGCGCGCGATCATGCGCACACTTCCTCTCAGAAAAAATCATGACAACTGTGTTATAAGACCATTCATCAAGAAATGTCTCTGAAAAAAAACTGCATTGAAATACATGCAAAACTTTCGCGAGATATTAGCGATTATGTTTTTCGGGGTTTAAACCCCGTAACTGGCACGACCTTAACATTAATGTAAAACTAAAAACATCAGTGGATATCTTGCATCTTGGCAAACCTAGTATACCAAATTTGATGAATGATAGACTGAATAGTTTGTGAGAAAAAACGGACGAATATCCGGAAGGACTGGACGGAGACACGCCGGACGGACCAGACAGAAACAATAGTTCCCGAACCTTCCGCTCGGGGGACCCAATAAATTATTTTTCATTTGATTATAAAATTGAAGAGAGGGACATGTACGACTCAACCTGAGAAAAATGGTTTGGAGATATACCCATCCTGGACTGTTCTAGAACAAAAGGAATATTTGCGACTTGTGACATCAAAAAAATTTAATTATAAATGTTGATTATGGACATCATTCAATGAAATGGCACTGCCCATAGGTAGACACAATGACTGGCAGGGAAGGGGTTAAAGTGAAGTGGAAATGATCAATAATGAATGAATCAGTGATCAAGTGGTTAACCCCTTGACTGCCAGAGAAAATTAGAGAAAAGTTCATTGTACAAATCATGATCATGAAAAAGAACAAACATTTAGAGCCAATCTGGCAAAATGGACTGTTTGATATAACTCTCTTGACTGTATTAAGAGCAAACACCAGCATAGCAGAGTTATTCCTCTTCAAATGATAACGTCATCAGTGACGTCATCAAATCAGTATGTGATACGTTACACGGCAGTCAAGGGGTTAATATACACTTCATACAATCAATGTACATGTATACCAACATGTCAGTTAAGATACCGTTCACACCACCAACGAAACAAGGCAAGAAGTTTAATCACAAATCTTGATTCAGCTTTTGCAGTTTCATCCACATTTCATTCATTACAACCGTTCTATTTTCTGTGTTGCTCATTTAGACAGCACAAACATTGATACATATATCATACATTTAACATTGCAGGTGTTATTTCTTTCTTATTTTCATACACAAGTTCACTTTTCTTCGTGTACGTAATTCATCAAAAGCTCAAACATGTATTACAACAGTTACGCAACACATATCCCATGGAAATAAAGGTTGCAACGTATGCCGCAACAATAGCAAAATAATGCAGGGATGCACACTCACCACTCACACACCACACAAACTTACAGACACACTAATATCATTCAAAGTGATGTCCCATATGTGCCATGCTTTAAGTCAGGAGGACGTAAATCAAAACCTCTCTCATTACAAATGGTGAATGGAAGTTAATTAAAAGAACGAACAAACGCACTCTCTCTCCCTGTTGCAAGTAACCTCTCCTCTTCTATCACACACCACACACACTCGTCTCTGTTTCCCCACCTCGTGCGACAGTTTGGCGCAACTCCGCATGGTCACATCGAGAGCTTATCCATCCTTGTGCCCCTCTGTCACGTTCGCCTCTCTGAAAAATATTTTTTTCTTCTCCGTTTATTACGTTTTACCAGTTGGAAAGCTCCATCTGCCCAAAAGAGTGGAGGGTGCCTATGGCCTATTTGACGCGAGATCGCCCGCGCTGTGCTGTCGAGAGTGTAGGGCGAGTGTATTAAGGTGATTGACTGTTCACACGGCCGTTCGTGCGCTTAATAGTGAGGAAAACAAACAAGTCGAAGGCACTGACCGAGGAATTTCTCTGATTCTGACCAGTATGCATTCAAAACACACCGACAATAGAAATCTCAGGGACTAGTGGTGTTATTTTGTTACCATCCTCTCGGCCTGGGCAGGTGGCCACCAAGAAACCATATTGTGAGCGACCCATGCGTCAAAGAAGATAGCTTATATACAAACTTCCGAAGCAAGATGAACGATCGCTGCATCCTAATTGACACAATTTGACATGGCCCACACATTGTCATTGCAGACGGCGCTAACCGTGCGCGACCAGTATCAAACTAACACAACAGTAACGCCGTGCCGGGGCTCTTCCAAGCATTTTGCGAACAGAGTCTGACAGCACTTACCGCTGACTATCTTTTAAACACACCAGACACATACACACCCTGTGCTGTTTGAACACGGCGGATCAGCTATACTCCGTTTTTTTGTTAACGGGAACTTTGACGACTGAAATCGTTATTTTCGGACACTGTACGCACGTTGTCCTTTCGCTGGACAATTAGGGACAGCTCTGTGACGGGCAGACATCCATGCAAATGGGGACTGGGGGTCTGGGTGGGGGCCAAAGAACCTGGGGATATTTTATTTTCAGAGCGTCTTGCTGTTATGTCCAAAGAGTCGGAGATGAGACTGAAGGTGTCCTCAACCATCTTCAGCAGACGAACGACAGCTAACGGGGGAGGGGGGAGGAGGCGAGTGGAGGGGAGGAGGAGAGGGGCAGCTGAGTCGTTGACATCTTCATCACTTTGCCGTCTCGCTTCGCTTCCTCTGAAGAAGAAAAAAAAAGCCTGGCTAAGTTGTAGTTTAGACACCCTTTTCAAATTTTCGCATTGAAAATTAGGGAAAGTGTTTTCAATGAGTAAGCAAACATGCTGCTGATCTCCGAGGACCAGGATAGGGATAGGATCAGCCTAGGGTTCGCTGTGCATGGTCACTGAAACCAACCACGATTCTGCCTGTTTAAAGCTACAACCTTTTTCACACACAAAATAAAATCAGCTCTCAACACGGCCTCCCTTCCACCAGCATCCTCATGAATGAATAACATTGCACATGAAAATAGTTTATTATGATTAAAAATGAGTTTTGGCCGTCGAGTGTGTCGTGCGTGCTGTGTGTGTGTGTTTGTGCGTGTTGTGTGTGCTGTGTGTGGTCAAATCAAAATCATCTTGTGTGTGTGTGTGGTGTGTGTTGTAGGCCTGTGTGTGGTGTGTGTGTGAGCATGATGAGACCATAAACAAATTATCTCTGCTCCCCCACTAAAAATAAAAGTCTACGTTTGAGATTATTATAACTATTTGTCACCGTCACTATAATTAAACAGAAAACGGTGTTGTCATGCTACCTTTCTCAAAGCTTACAAGTCATCAATAAGATAATTATCAATATTAATATATAACTACGCACACTGATAACAATTATCAATGTATATATCATCATCATCGTCAGCAGTAATTAACAGCAGTTCAAGGGGAGCAAAATACAGATTGAGGACAATCGAGAGGCAACCACCAGTGGAGACACTGCACTGCTGCTGAGTCACTGGTGGAGTTTAGTAGAGCCTGTTCTAGCTAACATACGCAGGACATCACCTAGTAAGCCCCCTACTAGCGTATTAGGTACTTTATAGTCACAGAGGCGTCTCTGTGAAATTCAGGTTGACTCACACCTTTTTGGCGCGTCGTTAGCCAGAGGCGCATTACCAATTTTGTTTTGTTAAGCATTTTCGGCATGCCATTTTTGTGTGACTGATGGGTAGGGTGGGCCATGCATGAAAATGATGGTACTGTCAGCCATGCATGATAATGATATTACCCCTCAGCCATGCATGATGATGATGATACTACTGTCAGCCATGCCATGGATGATGATACTACTGTCAGCCCATGCATGATGATGCCATGGATACTCACTGTCAGCCATGCATAATGCGCGATACTACTGTCAGCCATGCATGATGATGATACTACTGTCAGCCATGCATGATGATGATACTACTGTCAGCCATGGGCCGATGAACTGATACTACTGTCAAGCCATGCATGATGATTGATGATACTACTGTCAGCCATGATGGGCTTTCATGCACAAAAGTTGTGTAAAAGCGGAAGAGACAAAAAAATTTATCTTTAGGGCTCTCAGCTTTTATTGTTATGGTGCCTTTCATTTTGCGGGCGCAAAAAAAAAAAAGGCAAGATCGACTCG